>MEIZ01000164.1:19448-42412 GCA_001723225.1 Globodera ellingtonae | reverse complement strand
CGTTCAGCTGGATTAATTTGTCTTTGCCCTTTTGGCTATGGCTCTCTCAGCCCTTCTGCTTCTGCTCCCCCTTCTTCTGAATGTTCAGAAAATTCCAGGTTAACTTTCCTTTGTCGACCTTTTTCTGTATGTCTACTAAAGTCTAATCGTTGTTCTCATTTCTCTGCCCCTAAAGATGATGCCGTCCAATCCGATATGAATGCCGTCGACTCGGCCATTTCGTCGATGAACCAATGGCAGGACCCGCGCAATTCTTTGGCAACCCTCGAACCACAGCTGACTGTGGCCCAAAAAGCGCTGCTAAAAATGCATTGGGAGCAGGAAACCGTTCAGAGAGAGAAGCCGGAGGCACCGCCTCAATTTGACTTTGGACTTTTCTCCGAAGCTTTGGAAGCCATGGTGGAAATGGACGAGACGGCGAAGGAAGTAAAGCTGAGGATGGACAAACTGAACGAATGGGCCGGGGGAGAGAAGACGCAAAAGCTGCTTCAAGAGGAGGAGGAGGAAAAGCCGGCGACCACGCAAAAGGAAGGGCAGAATGAGCGGACGGAGGTGCGGGAGAACGACGAGGAAAGGTCGATCGGAACAGTCCCGGAGGTCAGGGTGAAGGAGGACGGGAACGTCGTGGTGAAGAGCGTAGGCGGAGGCGAGGGCAAGATGGAGGTCAGGAGGGGCAGGGACAAGAACGGCAACGAGGAGGTGGTGGTGACCTTCGTGAAGGACGAAGGTAAACAACGGGCACAGGAAGAGGGGGCGGAGGCGGAAAAGAAGCCGCAAGAGAAGGAGCAGGAGATGAAGGCGTACCTGGCAAATAACGCCAAGACATCCGTACCCACGCCCCCCACTTCATCTTCTTCGGCTACGTCGGTGGAGGAGGAAGGGGACAAAAGCCGGTGGAATGCCAACAAAGTGCTCGTAGAGACGAATGGAAGTGCCATTCCACGACGGATCGACGAGTTTCTCACCAGAAACGGCGGGCTGAACGGCACAGTCGCTGACAAAGTGCGCGGAAGGGAAAGAGAGACGGAGGAACGGTTCGAAAATGTCGAAATGTCGAAAAACGGAAGGGACTTCGCCGACGGATGGTTTTACTCGCCCCCCCTCACCAACGGCGGTCCTTTCGGTTCACTTTTGAATTTATTCTTTGGGCGCAAAAAGAGGGAAACGATGGTGAGAGAAAATGTGCAGAAGATGGACGACGGAAGGACAATTCGTACCATGCAGAAGCTGATTACCCTGGGAAAGCCGGGCTCCAGCGGATTCATGACAAAGGTCGTCGATGTTTTGATGGGTGTGGACGACGCCGGAGGGCGGCAAGCTGGCATCAACAGCAACAGCGGCACGGTGAGGAAGGGCAATTGGATGGTTAAGCAGGGCGGAACTGAGGGCGAAAGTGACGGTCGGAAGACGGACACGGCGGAAAGTGCGAGTGGCAGTCTGCTGAAGGCAGCAATGGATGAGAATGGCGAGAGGAACGAGACGGGGCAAAGCCGCACCGGGGACGGCGGCGAGCAGCAGCAGCAGGACGAAATGAAAGCCGAGATCAAGCAGTACTTGAAGCGGTGTGTGGCAAGCACGGACGGGCAGAAAAAGTGGGAGAAATTGGCTTATGTCTGGTACTCTCAGAAGCTGTATTGGACTGCCAAATGGGTTGAGGTCAGTAAACCCCCCCCCCCTCTCAACTTCCATCGTTCACTTTGAAGAGTCTGGAGAATCGAGTGGCCGGAGTTAAACCCGAGCTGATCCAGCAGTTCCTACTCTCCAACACCGGGCTGGCTGCTTACAAGGAGCTGAAGGACGAAATGGACAAATGCGAGACGAAATTGGCCAAGCTAAAAGAATGGATAGGACAGTATTACAAATGAGCTGGTTCCCAACTGAACTGGCACAACGCCGACACTCCATCGACTGACTATAAATCCTTCTTTTTTCGGGATCCCTCCTCAGTTTCATTGATTTCCCATGTTCACATTCGCCCATTTATTGCGTCGTAGAGTTTATTTATGGATAAAACTGGGACTATCACAAATGAAATTCTTCATATTTACAAACAAAAATATTAAGATAATCTTATACAAAATTAAAATATTGAATGGCTTTCTCATTGCTGAGGCGGCATTCCCATGTGCTGCTGCTGCTGGGCCTGATTTTGCTGGCCTGAAATTGAAACATTCACCAGTCTTTTTTTTATCTTATAAAAAATGAAGAAAATAGTCAAAATTCAATTTATCAAAATTGAATTAAAATTTAAATGTTTGTAAAATCAAAGGCGTAAGTCGTATCATCGCTCACTTTGCACTCTCAGCATTAGCCTCTGTTGGATGACCGACCGATTGCTGCTGTTGCTCTTCTGCTGTTGTTGATCCCCTCCTCCAATTTGCGAGTGATGTTGCATTTGTGGAATTTGCTGCTGCTGTTGCTGTGCCGGAGGAGGCTGTGGCATTCCCTGCATCATTTGAGGGTGTGGAAATTGGGGCTGGGGCTGATGATTTGGACGCATTTGTTGTTGTTGTTGCTGGTGCAATGGGGGAAACTGGTGAAGCTGCTGCAAATGCTGTTGCGATGTCTGCATTTGCTGAGGGCGAAATTGGGCGGCTGCCGGAGGTAGAGGAAGGACAGCTTGACCCGGCATTGGCTGCTGCTGTGCCGAAAACATCATCGCATTCCTAAAGGTTACAAAGAGAGCAAACAATACACTTTAAACCAAAACAATTTCAAATTGACCCGACCACTCACCCCATCATGGGTTGTTGCTGTCTCTGCATTTGTTGTTGCCATTGCTGCTGCTGCTGCTGAAACTGCGCTGTCATTTGTTGCTGCTGCTGTTGCTGCATGATCATCGCCGCTTGATTCATCGAACTTTGGCCGCTCATTTGAGAAGGGATCATCGATCCCGACTGTTGACCTCCACGAAACATTTCTGTCCCGCCCAAATTGGACTGCTGCTGCTGTTGGAGCTGCGGTTGCTTTGGCTCTTTCTTCCGTTTTTGACCCCTGCAGACAAAAGGTTCGTTCAATAATCACATTTATTTCCCAATGTCCTATTCCTTCTTCTTCACCTTCCGGCCCCGGTAGTTGGCACAACAGCGCCCGTCGATTGCATTTGATTTGTGCCACCAACCGCCGCTGCATTTTTCCGTCTTCCACCCCGTCCGGCTCCCGTTTTCGGCGAGTCGGTGGCCGGGGTCGACGATCCACTCCGCACCGACGCTTGTTGCTGGAGTATGTTGATCATCGGCTGTTGCGTTGGCATAAATTGATTGCCGTTTACAGAAGTTGTCATTCCGGGAAGGCCTTCAGCCAACATTCCATGCAAAGGCACCAAATGTTGCTGTTGCGGTTGGAACATCTGCTGTTGGTGCTGCGAGAATTGCTGCTGTTGCGGTGGCTGCACAACATTCATTTGCGCTATCAAATCTGTGATTGAAAGGTTTGCCGTGATTTGACCCTTCCCTGAAGTCTTACCCAACCATTCTGACTCAAACTCATTAAATGAGTTCTATTTCTGTGGGCAGTGGAAGAGTAAAGAATTTTGGAAAAATTGGAAATTCAAATGGAGATTTGTTGGGGTCGAACAGATCGGAAAGTCTTGCATTCAAACTCCCCCACCCCTCCCGAATTATTCACTGGGTTGCTGAATTTGTTGCTGCTGCTGCGTGAACATTTGTTGGTGGTGGTTTTGCTGCTGCTGCTGTTCCACCATCAAAGTGTTTTGTTGCTGCTGTTGTTGTCTAACGACTTGCTGTTGTTGTTGTTGTTGCTGATGTTGTTGCATTATTTGAATTTGCTGTCGCTGCAACACATCCGACGGCACTTCTTCCAGTGCCAATGCGGCCACTTGCTCCATCTCAGGCGCCGCCAAAAAAGGATTGGCATTGTTCCGTCCGCTAATGTCCGACTCGCCGACAACGCCCGGTCTTGGGATGAAGGACACCAACAAATCACCTTTTGGCGAAGAGTGGTGCTTCTGAAGCCAATGTTGATGTCGAAGTACTCGAAGCATCTTAATTAGAGCAAGGGACAAATTAACAACCGCAAAAATATATCGACAATAACCTGTTTTTGCAGCGAAATTGTCTGTTTGTCCACAATTATACCCGAAATTTTCGGCTTATTCGGCACAGTGATCGGCGACTGTTGGCTAAAATGTGCCGTCGATCCGCCCCCACTTCCTTTGCCGGCCATGGGCATAGGCTTATTAATTAGGTTTTTGAAGCTGCCCCAAGCGGAGAGTTCGGACTGAGACTTCGCAACGGGGAGCAACTGCTGAAGACAGTAAAGTTCGTCGGGAATTCGCAGATTCTGCAACGAATGCACCATAAATAGCAAAACAAAAAAGAGACATTAATAAACATACCTTAAACTTTGCAATAAAATTTGTGTACATTTTGTGAGGGTAAATCCGGAAACAAAGCATAAGTAGCATATCGTAGCAAGTGTCAAAATAGTCGCGGTCACGCTCATCACTTAACCGTCCAAACTTTGCGAACAATTTCCATAAACATACGTGAATATTTCATAATAAAGCATCTGAAAGAAGGCGGACGCCCACAGATCAACGTTATTGTTGGCCAAAAGACTGTCGAAGAGTCCGCTGATCAAATTCAATCGAAGAATGAGGCCATCCCTTTCGGGCAAAAAGCTATTTTGGTAGGGTACCACGGCATTCTGTTGGGGAAAAATAAGACGTTTCATAACGAAAAAAAAAGTTTTGTTTTTGATTTTTACTTTTTTGACTCGCTTTACGATGTCATCGATGTAAGAGAGCAGAGAGTCAAGCAACTGCTTGATTTCTTCGCCTTCCGTGCATGAAAGCACCAAATTTAGAAACGGTTGGTAACCCAGAAGTTGCTCGTATTGGACGGTACCCTCCGCATTAGTGGAGCTTAGATTGTCTGCGACGACCTTCAGCAAATACGCCTTCATGGCCGAGCTGTTCCACGAACACCAAAGCGTATTTTGTGGGTTGCCCGTCGTTGGAGGCGACGGCGAAGGTAAAGCGTTGACCAGCGGAGCAATTAGCCAATGGCAATTTATTGCCGTAAGACGAAAGTTTTGGACGGTGGTCTGTTGAAAAATTAAATAAATTTTGAGAAAATGATTATAAAATGCAATGAAATGAATGCATCCCACTATTCCTAATCACGCTTATCGAAACAACCAAATCTTCGCAGTGATTGCCCTTCATTAGGTGCTCCTTGAACAGCAGATGACAGGCGTTGGCCACGTTGTTGAACAGTGCCTGTTGATACATGACCATCTGGTAGGAGCTGGCCAACTGTTGGTTTCCGTTGCTTGTCTTGGCCGGCTGGTTGTCGGGGTTCTGCTCCAAAATGTTCAGTTTGAAGTCGTAGTACGTGGCGCGCATATTCCACACACTCAGCGTGGAAAGCAGCCTCTCGTACACTTTCTTGTCCCCCGTGTGTTCGATTAGCTCCTGTTTTATACTCCGCTCGCTCTTCCGGCGCAACGACCAACGCAACAACTGCTGACCGACGTAATGGTTGCGTAGACGGTCGGAATTCGTGAACATTTCCAATTCGTCGTGGGAGTCACAAAGGCAAAACATCTCAAAAAAACATTGACAGGGAATGTCCAAACAGAACAATATTTACATTTACACTACACACCCCCCCCCCCATTCGTACAAACAGCAGAACCCTTATATTTGAGAATGCCTTTCACCGCGCACTCACCCGTTGGATGACCCATTCCTGCTCGCAAATGGAGAGAAGAGCACACCGAGCAACCAAATAATTTTGGGCGATGCGGAAATGAACCTTTGAGGTGGGAAATGCATCGGGCAAAAGTGATTTGCAATACCGCGTCCTTTCTGGCTTCAACTTTCCTTTTCAAGCCGTCAACCAATTGGACAACAACGCAAAGTAACGGAAAAATGGACGTTTCGAGTTCGACGAGATGGACAATTCGCAGGGCCATTTTATTGGCATCCATACTGAAAACTGAGACAGATGTGGCGGACGACTTTGAATTGTTTTCGCAATCTGAAGAAATCTAATAATTAAAATAAAAATTGAATAAATAAATAAATAAAATGGCGCACATTGAAACGGTTCATCGGTGCCACAACACAGACAGGCGCAGATATACAAAGTCAGGCAGAAATTGTTGTCATGACCGCCAAAATCTGGGCACATTAAGTATAATATTTAATAGGCAATTGTAATGTAATTGCAAATGAAGAATTCACCGTCCGTTTTCCGATGTGTCATCGTCATGTTTTCGTTGCGCTCCTCCTGCTTGGAAAGCAATGGAGACAGAACGTTGGTCATCAGCCGACAGACGAGCCCGTGGGTTGAGAAGCAATATTTGGAAGCAAGCAAAAGAGTGAATGTGGCGATGGCATAATGAGTGGAGAATTTGGTGGCCTAAACAAAACAATCGCCAATTTGTTGTTGTTGTTCGACCAAAAAGGCTTCTCTTCACATCAATGTCCTGGATCAATTCTTTCCAATCGCCGCTGCTAGCCGATGGATAGCATAGCTCTTGGATGGCATTGCACCATTCTGTCGTAAGGTTCCAATTGGCTGAAATATTGGCACAAAAATTGGCCAACTCGACAAGACGGTCGTAATTCCGATCACAACTAACAGCCGTTTTAAAAGCATCGATAACAAAACTAAGAGTAAAAAAAAACAAAATTAAAAAACAGGCAAAAAAACAGTACCTGTACCGCACACTGTCGTTTCTCATCGAATGCGCCAAACGTTTGCTACTCTGATTGAAGAAATTGCGACTGAATATAAAACGGAATAATTAGGGGGGGGGGGGGGAACTAATTGAACCCACAGGTCGTTGAATGACATTCTGCTCGGGTCGTCCGTCAATTGCTGGTGATATTCGAGGTTGGCGGCTACTGAACCACCTCCACTGGGCGGGAACACCGCTTCGAACTCTTCGCATCGGCCGAGAAGTTGGACGATGTCGTCGGGACCCGACCCACGCACATTCAGCTTGGAGACGAGCAGATGATGACGAGCGTGGTAAACGAAGATTGCTATCGCCCTGCTCCATCCGGTGCCTTCGCCGCTTTCTTTCCGTCTAATGGGTGCACCCAATTCGTTCTCCACGAGCCGATAAAGGTCATTTATTATTGAGCACGCCTCCGGGGAATATAAAAAATAGAAGAAATGTTCGGCCAAATGCGACACGAGGACGAAGGCATACTGCAAACAAACAATAAAGCTTTGAAAGTCCTAACCCCCCCCCCCACTGTTTCATTTTGTGACTTTTACAATAACCACCTGTGCTGAAACGGATGCCGAAAAATGGTCGACATGCAATTGGTTCTTGAGAATCCAACGCAAATGGATGAGAAGTGGCATTAACTCTTGTGCAAATGTTATAATGCTGTTGATTGACCGACAAATCTGCAAATGTTCAATGATTTGTTAATGAGGAAAGTCATGTCCGGGGGCCTCAAGTGTGGGTGACCATTAAAACCCGAGTTTTGTTCCTAATGACATTGCTTGCAAAGCTTACGGTCATCATCGTGCACAGCATGTCCAGACACTCCTGGGCTGGCACCGAAACATTGACGATTTGCGTTCCGCCCGCTCCGCCTTCCTGTGCCAATTCACCCGCTTGTCTGACAAATTCCTCGACGGAATCCAAAAAGCTCTCCGCGCACCAACCGCAGATGACCAATTGGTCGTAGTAGGTTTGAACATGAAACCGTCCCATCAGCTCGCTAAGCTGTTCAGGCGTGCATCGCCGTTTATATCGGACCTCCGGTTGGACTGAATTTGGCTGACAATGAGGCGCAGTGGTCAATTCAAAAGTCATTTTTTTCTGTTAAATAAATGGACAAATGACGAAAGAGCGCCTCAACCCCCAAAGAACCCAAGCTTTGCAGATTTCCCGCGCAATTTTCCTCAGTTCTTGTCTTGCGTTGTCGCGCTGCTCCGAAATGCCGTAAAGAACAATTGCGCGTTGGTTGCACACGTCCCTATTGGACTCGATCTGTTCGACGGGCAAATGAACGATAAAGCGCTCGGCGAAACTGAAAGTAAACCAATTGTTTACAATTAGTAAAGAGAATTTAGAAAGACAAACAAACTCAAAAAGATCGATCAAAATCAAAATGAAAAAAACAAAACCTCAATTCCGATGACTCATTCAAAAAAGGATGGTTGTCAGTTTCAAACTGTGGAGGCAGTTTAGCAAATTCTTCCATTTGTTTCGGTGTTTGAGAAGTTCCTCCGTGTTGGACCGACGATAAATTGTTGTTGGATTGTTGTTCAGCGGAAGTGTTGAGAGATGGCAGGGGCGGTTTGGACATGGGAATAAATGAAATGATCATCTGATGCTCCTAAACATTACAACAATTACGGATTTCATATACCAACAAAAGGAGGGGACCCTAACAAACAAAAAAAAAGAAAGCAGGCGGCCCCAATAAGCGCGTCTGATTTCACGCTTTTTCCTTTTTTAGCTTGGGGGAAAAAAGGGGACTCCCCCCCCCCCTAAATAAGTCTGAAATTTTTGAATTCGAAACAATATTCCTAAAAGGTGTAAAGGAACTTTCGTGTCCCTGGGAAAGTAATTAATGAAGGGGCTTCATGAATGAGTTGGTCATCACCTGTTTTATGTTTGTTTCGGGCTGACTTTGTGCGGGAGGCAAAGCCTGCACTGTGGCTACAGGGTTCGACTTTCGATTTGCGCGTTCGTCGGCTGTTAATGACGCGGATTTATTGCCGCTGGTTACGGACAGCGCGTTCAAATTTAGCCGACTAATAAAAAGACCGCGGCTGTCGAGAGTCCCGTCGCGCATCAGTGCTAAGAATGGGGGGGGGGGCGCGGGATGTACAATTACTAATTTTGCGTTAATTTAGCGTGCCAACCTTTGACATATTTGTCGTGGTTGAAAAGACCTAAAAGAAAATGCCCTTTTATGAGTCGGAGTTAAAATCATTGTGAATTGTAATACCAAAACGCTGCAATTCGTAGAAAAGCAACATCAAATTTGCAAATTCAGCCGTCCAAAACGCCAAATTGGTCGCCGCTTTTCCGGTCGGCTGAGCCCAATCTTTGTTCAAACAGTCCACCAACAAATCCTGCAGAAACGGAAAGCCATCGCCAAACGGCAACTTTTTGCCGTCTTTTTGAGCAAAGTGGACGTGCATTCTGAGCAAATGGGCGATGATCAGTCCCCGGTGAGAGCCTTCACGTTCGACGGTAACAGCCCAATAAATCAGAACTCGAATGGTAATGTCCAAACAATCATTCTAAAAAATGCCTTTACTTTTAGTCATTGGATTAAAATATATAAACCCGTACATCCTCGCCAAAAATGTTATTGTATAGGACTAATAAAGCATCAACCGCCCCGAGATCGACAGTGTCCAAAAAAGAGAGAATATCCAAGCAACTCTCAACGATGGAATCTTAAAATCCATTAATCATTTACTGGTATATTTAATCGATTCACACAATTACCGAGTCCGGATCGCGTGTTTGATGGACTGATGTGAACCCATCGGTCTTCGATCGCTTGGCTCCGTTGTTTTATTTCTTCGATTCGAATGTTCAGAATCTGATCAACTTGGGCCTTTGCGTGTGCTGCCAAGTGCTGAGTTGTGACGCTCAGCTCGCACGGAAGTTGATCCAATGGCGATTTGCAGAGCTGTGGTAACGCAGAACAAAATTTAGAGCAAAAGCCAGTCAATAATTACCCAAGCAACGTTATTTTGGGCGCTTTCTCTCTCAATAAGTTTGGAAGAATTCCCGCTTTTGTCCGGCTTAAACTTCGACTGAAGTCCTTCAAGCAGTTCGAACGGCTCAAAAGGAGCCCAAACCAGTGCCGATGGGCAATCGATTAAAATCGCATGGATCATGCCGAACATTGTGAGCAAAGTTGGTCTGTGATGATGGCAATTTGCCAAATCCTCAAAGCATTCGCCCGCCGGCACTTCAAGAGTAGAAGCACTAAAAATGAAAGGTTGTTGGGCCAAAACAACAAATTCGGTCAAAACGAACCCTCTGATGCGTTCGTAGTCTCTTTTGTACTGACTCAGCCGAACGCACAAAATATGGGCAACTTTACGAGCTATAAAAATATTCTGTGTGATAACGTCGACAAATTGAGAAATCAAAATAAGCAGCGCCCGAAAGGTTTGCGGTTGTTCCATCGAAAAATTGGCAAATTCCGGCAACAAATCGCAAAGGTCGTTGACAAATTCGTGTCGATCCAACATTCCGTCCTGAATAAAAACGACCGATTAAGCAATCAAATAAGGGCAATAGCAATTCAGAAATTCTAATTGAACAGTTTTTAACAAAAAAAAACGAAAAATTCGCATGTTGTCAAAATAAATTATTTAAGGATTCGGTTTGGATACCTCAAAAGAGTGTTTGATTAATGTCACAGTGTAAGGCCATTTCTGGTAGTAAATGTTCTGTTCGAGTTGCCCGGGGATCGCTTTGTCGAACTCTTTCAGAACGCAGCGCAAATATCGGACAAAGAATTGGCGTTGGTCTGCATATAAACATAATGGCTTAATCATTGTATAAAGCAAAGCCAAAACGACGACAAACCGGTGGCATAATCCTCACAAGGCATTACGAGAGTGCCCTTTTTTGGCTTATTTGGGAACGTAAGTAGATGAGCTATTTGATTCTGAAAAAATGACAACGGTTCAGTCACAAAACAAATGAAGAGCCGACCATTTTGAAAAACCAAATGGCTCGTTGGACCGGCACGCCCTTCTCAAAGAGCAAATCCATCGCCTCGCACAACGGAAATGACACTTTTTGGGGGCTTAACGAAGTCAGCCGGTCGATTGTAACTCTGCTGAATTTCGGGAAGGACGAGTTGAGGGAAAGGCGCTTGTCCTTTATCTGAAGACGCCGACCGGTTGCCAGGCTTTCAAAAAATTCCGTGCGAATTCCTTCCTTGAAACTGCGAAGCATGTTGTCCTTCAGCCAATTCTTGTCCAGAAAGACCGTATTCATTTCGTTTTTCTTCTGTACAATTTGTTTTATCAGAGTTGCGGCCTTGGAAAACTGTTCATTGTTGGTAAAGAAGCGGACATTTGAGGTCTGAATGATTAAGCGAATAACAAAATGTATAAATGGGGGAAGGGGACATCGAATCACCTTCATAATCGTGTCATATTCGTGTGCGACAAGAGATCTGTGGATGACCTCAATCTGGTAACCCCGCGCCAACCTCTCTGGCCCCAAATTGTCCTCTTCCTGTTTTTCCTGCTGCGGATAAACATCGGCGTGGAGAGTAATCGGAACGGATGATCCGCCTTTTTCTCCGCCGCTTTGACGATGACTTTTGGGAGACCTTTTCAGTGGACGCGCATCAGGACTAAGATGTCCCCTCGTCTGAATTCGTTGGATGTGTTGTTGCATTCCGTAAATTATGTCCAGGTCAATGCAATTTAAGAATGGAAAAGGCTAAAAAACAATATCAAGTTGGTCACCGTCACAGCAAACCGCAACTGTTTATGAATAGAAAAACGGTTTGAATTTGGCTAGTGGCGTTCTGTCAACGCTAATTTATTTTGGGTTACAAATTAGGGCAAAGTTCATTTTAGAATAAAGTTACATTTTATTGTGTCGGGCTTATTTTAAATTCAAATCTTTTTAAAACTGACGATTTGAATTAAATTACAAATATAAATCAATCTTTTTGGGCGTATTTTTCCGAATTTTTGGTCAAAAATGCCAAAATATTCTTCGAAATATGAAAATATGCACCGGTATTTAAAAAAAATACATGCCCCCAAAATATGAGATTTAAAACTAGTCCAAAAAAAAATAACGCACTTATATTTTATTTCTTCTTATAATTAGTTGTTAATAATATGTATTAGAGACTGGACCGGAGATTATCCGGTCCGGGTCAAGGTTTACTTCTGGAATCCGGTTTCCGGATCATTTCAAAATTCCGTCTCTAAATATATCGTTCACAATTTGTTTTTATATCGATACTTTTATTGACTTCTTTTAACACTTTCCGACTGTGGAAAAAACTTTTGTTTTTCTTGATATTATATGTATATCAATCAACTCCCCTCGTCGAGCCAAATCGAATGGTATCAAAATTTTGATTAGGAAACGACTTTGAACCAGTTTTTGAACCGGTTCAAATTTTGAAAAACCATAGGGGGGGACCCTTTTGGTCAATTTTTGGGAAATATTTTTTATTCTAAAATTGTTAGAAAATGTGCCATTTGACACGGAAAATAGCAGCCAAAGTACTGCACACGGCGGCAGACTTCTTCCATTTCAACCGATTCAAAAACCGTTTTAAATTCTCAATTTTTATTTTCTATTGACGCATTCGTAATCAGTGCATCAAATAACGTATTTTTAGACATTTTTTTAGAATAATAATATTTTCAAAAATTTTGATCAAAAGGGTCCACCCTATGGTTTTTATAAATTTGTACCGGTTCAAAAACCGGTTCAGTGGTTTCTTAATCAAAATTTTGATACCATTCGATTTGTCTCGACGAGGGGAGTTGATTGATAGGTATATAATATCAAGAAAAACAAAAGTTTTTAATATTCTTCAATTTTACCACGACTGTTTGCATCATTGAAAGAAAGGCCAATTAATTACCTACATATCTTAACTAATAGGTTTGTGTTGTAATTTTTTTGGTTTTAAAATAACTCTTTTTTTCCCTTTGTTATTCCATTTTTCGTTATCAAAATGTGTTATTTATTCACTATATTTTTTGCTTCCATCGGCTTTATAGTTTTGCTTGAAGTCACTTTTGCACAGGTAAAAAAAATAAGATTTTGGGCAGAGTAAACAAGATGAGTCATAAACTCTCTCTCATCCATGCTTCCTTTCCTCAACTCGTGACCCGCAAAAAAAGTGCCCATGTGGGATTTTTGGCCTGTATTGAAGGCGGAGGTCGTAAAAAGAATCATGCATGTTAAAATGTTTGAACTTCCAATAAAATCTTATTCCAATTGACTGGGATTATCGTGCTAAACTCGACTGAATACCGAATCATTGTTCAGAAAAAAAGATAATTCATTCACAGAATGAATGGCCCCTGGCACTGGCAAACGCGAAGGCCAACCCGCAATGTTTGCACTGTTTGCGCGAGTGCAACACAGATGTGATCGAGGCGAGTGCGACCAAGCAGCAGCGCGATGCTGGTCGCCATGAGTGTATAGTGCGGAAGTGTCGTGAACAATGTGCTACGAATGTGCCGATGATGGCGGGAAATGCCGCCGAAGATGGCACACGTGGCGTACAGCAACGGCGTGGCGAGACGCATGCTGTGCAGCAGACGAACTCCCAGCGCGCCAAACTGCCGCAGCGGCCGAAGCCCGCCGAGGGGGAGAATGACGAAGAAAGACCTAAATGAGAAAAATCGACACAAAAACAAGCGTGTTCTACGAATCGGCAAATGGGCTGAAGAGAACAGACGACGAGAGATCAACTCAAAGCCACATTTGCCGACCCTTAGCCTATTCTATTCAATCACAATTTCATTTAAGCAGTTTTGCTTTCGAATACAACTATTTCCGAAGCCATCTTGGTAAATCTAACTAACCCGAACGATTCCCCTAGGGTTGGCAATTCCGAACCGAACCGTAGAACCAGGATTTTTTCAGTTCGGATACCCGAAGAATTGCCAGGAATCGCCAACCGTAATTCCAGTTTAGCAGTATTGATAATTCGAATTCCAACAATAATTAACAGTGTGTCAATATGCTTTAGGAAAACAGGAGTAAACAACTCGGTTTGGCAAAAAAAGATTGCTACGTTAGATGAGGACAAAACGTTGAGATTGTAGAAGAATGGAAATTATGCAAGCAGTAAAAGAAGAATGATTCCAGAATTGAAAGTGCGGGGAGGCTGGGTTCATCGGGCATTTGAATTTGTATGGGAAACAAAACCAGTCAAATGAATCAAACTCATTATGCATTTTGCTGAGACACTGATATATTGGCATTCGCAACCATCGCTGACAATTCTGACCTCGGGTCGCTCATCAAACTTTTGGAAGAATCGAATTCTTCCACGCGCCCCTGTTGAAGAACCTGTCCAATTGAAGGGATTAAACAAACATATTATAAACCGCAACATTTGCTTTACCATGACACGATTACTGTCGAGAATTGTCTCAAGCCTATGAGCAATTGTTAGAACGGTGCAATCGCGGAACTCGCGTCGAATCGTCTCTTGGACAAGCGCTGAATCAAAATTAAATGGTAATCGCCTGTGTTTCATTTTAAAACTGAGTCCCACCATCGGTTGCCATGTCGACTGAAGCGGTCGCTTCGTCCAAAATCAAAATCCGACTCGACCGCAGCAGTGCTCGAGTCAAACACAGCAATTGGCGTTGTCCAAGACTAAACATGAAGACGATGGACTTTAGGAGAGAACAGGCGACCATTTCTTATCCCACCTGATATTCTCGCCCCCTTCACTGATCTCATGATTTAACCCATTGGGCAATTCACGCACAAACTGATGTAAATGTGAGTGTTCCAATGATTCCCAAATTTGATGATCAGTATACTGATCAAATGGGTCCAGATTGAATCGCAGAGTACCAGAAAAAAGCACCGGGTCCTGAAGTTGTACGTTCCATTGTTTCAACAGATCAATCGTAGACCAAAAAAAACCTGTGGCACAATTGTAAGCCTCGACCTCAAGTCGAACAGGCCCAATTTGCTGATGTCCACGGCATCGATTATTATCCGACCAGACGACAATTCAGTCAGACGGAAAAGGGCGATGGTAAGGGAACTTTTTCCTTACAAAAGGAGAATTTAACGGTTCATAGAACTTGTTATAATTCCCCTAGTTCCATTGCTACGGTCCCTTCAAATAGAAGACATTGGCATTACCTGCTCCGGTCCTACCAACGATACCAATTTTCTCTCTCGGATTGATATGCGCACTTATCTAAAAATAATTGTAATAAAAGAAATCGAATCGTAACACACTCCATTGAGCACTGTGTCAAGTTCGGGACGATAACGAAGTGACACGTCCTCCATGAGAATGTCACCCTTTTCTGGCCAATTTTCGCTAAGGTTCAATTCACTGGGAGTGTCGAGGTTAGCCTAAAAACGCAAGTTTTGTATGGGCAAAGACAAAAGGAAATGAAAAGACCTCATTCGGAGTTTCAATGTATTCTTTAATCCTTTCAACAGAAACAATGTTTGTCTCCACATCACTGGCCATTCTTACGACCTGTAAATTGTGATTTCAAATGTTTAATGTAAAATTATAGGCGAGAGCAGCTGGTCTATAAAAACTAAGGACTCAAAAATACCATTTATTTATGGTTAAATGGCCAGATGTTTACCCAATTCAAAGTTTGAGTAACGCCCAGAGCATAGGAAATCGAAAGTCCGACGAGACCAGCCGTGAGATGTTCGCTGTCGCGGAAGAGGACGGCAAAAAGCGCGGAGAAGAACACAATGGAATTGCCGACCAACTCGAGCCGTATGGCCAACCATCTAAAGAAAATTTTATTCAGCGATTTTTAGTTTTTAAAGACCGATTAGCAATTATTGACGGGTAATAGGCGACAAGATTATAGTCGACGCGCTGTTGCGATTCACGGAGGAATCGATCAATGGAATTGTACGCGCGGATTGAACTCGCTCCTTGGACAGACTCCTGAATGGACAATTCAGAAGAAACAATGTCGGGAACCAATTCATCGTCACTTGGAAATGGGAATAAATCGGTGAACGAGAAATGGACTCAAGTCGTTTTAGCTGTCGAGAAGTGCTGACGTAGTAACGCTAAACGGAGATGGGGGGGGGGGGGAATTAAAGTTAAGGCGGGGAAGAAGCAAAGGCGAAGTGAACATTACAAGAACAAATCCATAAATGACTGCAAGAGGTGCAAGGACGAAGACAAATTGCGGTGTGGCATAAACTATCGTGACCAAAGTCTGCATGGATGCGAACACAGTTTGGATAAAAGAAGAAAGGGAGCGCGGAATGGCCGAGTCCAAATTATCAACGTCCTTAAAAAGGGCAAAAATAGAAAACCACCTTCGCCATAAATGAACAGAAAAACCTTGCTAAATCGATTCAAAATGCGACCAAGTGGAGTCACGTCAAAAAAGGAAATCGGACTTCGCAGAATGCTCCGAAGCATTCTTTCATGCATCGCATATCCGGCATAAACCCTAAAAGTAAAGGGTAATTTGTAATTGGAGGAGAGACAAACATTCCAAGAGACATGATAACAGCTCCAATTGCCAAAAAAGACGCTAAACAACAGAATATCATAAATTAATTCCCCGTAACAAATTGAAACTTTTCATAGAGTCATCTCAAGCTCGAAAATAAGATTAGGTTTCCTTTTGCCATTTATAGCAGATTAAAATGCGTTATAAGGCTTATTGACCTTGGCCCAGTCCAAGACCAGTATAAATGCTGAGATTAATGATATTCGAAGAAGAAATTGAACCATTGGCGGTTTTAAACTTAAAAAAGAATCAACCGATTGATGAGACGAGACACAAACACTGACCTCGCTCGCATGATCAGACCATTTTGCAAGCCACAGCAAACACGCAACGCCAAGGACACTTGAGAAAAGATAAATCAAAAGGCATAACAAACACGTCCACAGGCCAATGGCACGCAAATAATCCATATACACGCTTAAGTAAATAAACCCATTAAATGGACTGTCCAAAACCTTAAATCCACCCGCACCTGTATTTCACTTTCCCCGTAAACACTTCTTCTCTCTCAATTAATTTCTTGTTTTGCGATGGTTTCGGACCATTTTTCTTTGAAGTTGACTTAGTCAGTTCAGCCGTTTTTTCGGGATCAGGTGCAATCGGTTCGGACTCAGTCGTCTTCGAAGACGAAGAAAGTGTTGCTTTTTTCGATAGTTGCCGTTCCAACTCTTTGCTCTTTTCCGGATCCTTGCTTTTTATTGAACTCAAAAACTCCTGAACATCCTTGTCCATAAGTCCATCAGAGTTGACGGAGCTGCGAGTGGTGAGAAAATCTCTGATCAGGTCGGAAAACTCGCCAGAGGCCTCCAATAAGTCAGTGTATGTTCCCATCTGCGTGATAGATCCATCTGTATTTTACAATTTCAAAATCTTTGGGTAAACTAATTGGTTTAAACCTTTAACCACAGCAATCTGATCACAATGCTTAAGAAATGAAAGGGAATGAGTAACAAGCACTCGCGTCTTTCCCCTGAGCAATCCGTTGGCGGAACCTAAAACATTAAAGGAAAATGTCTCAACAATGCTTTACAATTAAGCCTAAATCGGCTTAGATCAGATACCAATAAGTTTGTCAAAGAGATGTGCTCCGACATGAACATCGACAGCCGAAAGCGGGTCGTCCAGCAAATAAATGTCAGCGTCCGCATAAGCAGCACGAGCCAGGCTAAAAAGCTGAGGGTTCTGGTACCAATTACTCCCACACAATTCACCTCACTCGCTGTTTTTGACCACCGCTCAGATTAATCCCCTAAATCAGGAAATAATTCAAATGAAAATTCGTCTTACTTTTTCTCCAATTTCGGTCTGATCACCAGCAGGAAGAGCAACTAAATCCTGCTCCAAAGCGCATACGTCGATGACACGTTCGTATTTGTCAGCATCAAAGTCATGACTGAACAAAATATTGTTCTTCAAAGTCATGTTTTGGATCCAGGCCTACAAAATCAGACATCTTTAAACCGAAATATTCCTAAACATTTAACCCAACCTGTTGGGGCACATATGCAACATTTCCGTCCAACGAATTCTCCCCCGAATGACGGCACATTTCCCCTAAAACGTAAAATAAAAATATGCGACAACTTATATAATCAAAATACCAAGCATTGCGGACAAAATGCTACTCTTTCCAGAACCAGTCTGTCCTACAAATTAAGAATTAAAATATAAAAATACTTATATGGTATTGTACAACAGTGGCTCGGGGGGAGGGGGGGGGGGGAATTCCACCCCCGGCTACGCTACTGTTGTAAACAACGCCAATCTGCGTGCATTAGGCACTTATTGGTGTTAAATTTTGTTCCATTTAAATGAAGAAAAACTAACCAACAATGGCCAATAGAGTTCCCTTCCTCACGGACAAATTTATTTTCTTGAGCAACAAAGACTGATTCTTCTCCCATGCAAAGTCAGCATTTTTAATGCAAATCGAAATCCCTAAAATAAATAGATAACTTAAATTAATTTATAGAAATCAAACTCGAATTTTGAGTATCTCTTAAGAGAGGCTCAATTTCCTCCTCGGCCAAAAAACTTTTGAGGCGTCGATTGCTGACGGCGGTTTGAATTGCCGGGGAGCCGATCATCGAGAAACTGGCCAATGGGAAACGTAGAATGTTGAACTAAACAATGGAAAACAGAAGTTAATTAATCTCTAATAGGTTTTATAATTACGAGAGAAATTGCAACAAAAGTGATCTGTGGAGATAGGATATTGTGCTCGGGGTCGATGATGAGATAAGTGGCGAAGGTGGACACCGCGACCAAGAAGGGGGCACAAGCCCAGGTGAGGGACATCAAAGCAAGCAAAAAACACAAATGCTTCAATATTTGGGCCTCTTTCTTCCGAATGCAAAGTATCTAAATTGCTTTTGGAATTTCGCAAAAGCTTAAAAAAAGCATTAAAAAACTTTCACCTGCAGAAACTTCCCCGGTGGTGCCTACCGACCACCTCACCTCCCTAACCATACAATCCCATTCCCGGCGCAGATATACGCCCTTGCATGTCAGTATATGTACTGCTCCAATACAAGATTGGATAGCTGATACAGTCCCAACAACCCTTTTACCCGTTTTTCGATGCTGCCTTCCCACGCATACAATTTCAGAATTTTGATTCCGTTCAACATCTCATTCAGCAATTTCAGCCTCTCATCTTTCAAGACCATTTGCTTTTGCTGTTTTGGTTTCAAATTATTATAAAAATAATTTTGTTCCTCTAACCTGATATGATCTCATAGCCACCGCAAGCTTCGTGTTCAAAAAGCCAACAGTGACCAAAGTAATCAGACCGGTCGCAACGGATATTCCGAGCAGTTTCCAGAGAAAAAAAAGGGCCAGCACAACCTGGAGAGGGGCGGACCAGAAGAGCATTACATAAGGAGTCATGTCCTGAAAGCGCTGGATGTCCACCGACATCAGATTCACTGAAGAAAGCCGAACAGTCGAAAGAAACAAACAAAATAATTACCAATTTCGCCAATTGTCCGATTTTTTCTCGATTCATTGGAAAGCAAAATCGCCTTAATTTATAATTGTAAAATAGTCAGGGAAAGATAAGTTTCACTTTTCTGTATACGGTCGAGGCAAGAACAGACTTTACATTCATTCCCAGACGAAACATGGTGTGAAAGTATTGGTGAAGGAACTGTTAAAAAACAGCATGGCAAGCCCCGTTAATCTAAATTGTATTTACCATTGATTGAATGAGAGAGACGGTCAACATCGACAATGCTAAATTTATAAAAGGATATTTTTAAAAACAGTTTTTGTTTCCGACAAACCAAACTCTCACCAATTGCGATGCCCCGCCAAGTAGGCATAGAATGATCTTCGGTAAATGCAATGAGCTGACTCAGAAAAAATGGCAAAACGAAATGGAGCAAATCGTAGATGAGTTTGCAAAAAGCAGCCCGCAACGTCGGCCATTTGAAAGTGAGGAAAAGGGGCCAAATAATTGAGGGTGAATCTCTCCCGTTCGGTACAATCTTCTTTTTGTCTTCCATAATCGATTTGGAACCCGCTCCATCCATCTAAAACAACACCAAACTCAGATGCTTTTATTACTTCAGCACAGACGCCAGTCCCCCCCCCCACCCCCCTAACCTGAAGAAGTTCGGTCTCCACCAGCCCATCACTGGGCAGAAGCGTCACTTTGACATGCTTTTGCTGCGAATATCTTTCATTGTTTCCTGTGTGAATATTGAATTAAGTATTATAAATAGTAATGCGTCCGAATAAAGACTAAACTCTTTAATTGTTTTGTTCGAATTTTTTCAAATCTTTCCAGCAAATATTCCGATCGATCTTGTTTTAACAAATTCCAAAGGTCGTCCGCTTCCAGAGGACGTTTGTTGCCGAGTCGCGCCATTCCATTGAACCACCAAAAAGTAATTCGGTTGAGGAAAGAAACCCTCCCTTCCGGGCATTCCTTTTTCTTAAAATATTTTGCTTTTTTCGTTTACAAAAACAAAAGGCCGTAATTTACATCAAAAGTTTGGTCGGTTTGCGTATCGGCATAAGCCGATAAAAGAAGTTCCATAAGTACAGCCATATAATATGAAATGAACAGAAATATTGTGATATAATGCCTCTAAATACAAATTCATGCATTATTTGTAATGACAGGAAATAATTTTTCTCTTAACAGTTTTTCAATTTGAACGAAAGGAAGCACCGGAAAAACCCAATTATTGTAGTACAAAATCACAAACTTGTGTGTGTTTCTCAAAGATCTGTCCAATTTTCCATGCAAATTGCGGAGCACCGCAGACCGAAAGTAACAGCCAATAGTTGAATAACACACCGGATGTCACCAATCCACGTTTTTTGCAGGAGATGAGTAGAAAAAGGGCAAGTATTGTCGATAACGCGGACAGTGAAAGACAGACAAATCGCGCCAAAGGCCTTGTTGGATTTGAAGGGACCATTTGAACAAAAAAGAGATGGACAGTAAAAGCGTGTCCGAGCCGAACAATGACATTCAAAACAAGAAAAATGCAAATGTACTAAAAAATGCTTGATTTTTAAATTATTATTGAAAAACAAACAATTTTTAACGTTGTGGGCGGTTTGAATATCAACGGAGATTTCACACTTCTGCGAACGGAACACAACAACAACGGACAGAACAGGAGTAGAAACAGTGCTGGGATCAGCAGAAGAACAGTCTCTTGAAAGCATTGAGAAACTCGTGGAATTTCACTTTCGCTACCCTTTGATTCATTCGCTATGATGTCAAATAACTGAATTCGCATGTTTTTACTCCAATGTAGAAAATATTAAAAATGACTTACATCAAAAGAGTCTCCTTCACAAAAATACATTTAAGTACATATGTAATAATTATGCAATTTAAACTAAAAGAAATTTAATTTATCTTCAAATTATTTGATGCATCCGAAAGAGCCATTCACACTTTGGGGCAATCTTTATATGCAGCAGATGAATTTGTGGGCATGATAGGCTGAAAAATAATTAATAAGAAAACAGTCTCATTCGTTGCCATGGGTTTCAATATTTGTTCTATTTTGTTTTTGTTAATGATTTGTTCTGTTTGTTTTGTTTTAAATTTTGGTTTAAAATACATTTCTTAGAATATGTTGCTTACAAATTAGCTTTTTTTTATTTTTAGAACACACAATTAAAAACGCATTTTCCTTACAACAAGACTCAACCGAGAGACTCAAACGACCCTATCATCAATATTTTATCGAAAGGAAGTTTATTTGCACTATTCAATTTTTTAAATCATGTCAGGAAATTATTAACTAGACCGGTAAAAAAAAGTTTCCGGGAACGGGAATTGGGAATTCAAAATTTGCGGGATCGGATTTATCAAAGATCATCGAATTAAATGCAAGTACAACAAAAGGCAACTCCTTCAGCAAGCATCATTAAGCAAGACCAGTTTGAAGCGACCAGAAAAGTTTGTTTTATCCATTTGAGTTGCACTACGATTTCGGTGAATTTTCTAGTAAGGGTTCTCAATCACATTTTTAGTGGAGACTTGCTCTCAAAAAATTTTACGAGGGGATGCCATTGCTGACTCATCGACGCCAACTTCGCTCTTACTCAGGAACATTCACTGGAAAAGACGCGGTGGATTTTGCTGAAAGAATTTTCCCCACAGTGTTCTCTAAGTGTTGTGACAGGTTTCTAATCAGCGTTTGATATGTATAGACATTGAATTCTGGTTCTTTTTAAAAAGTTAAGCTCAACGCGTACTCATTCTTATGTTAAATAAACTTCTTTGCCAAAATTTTTTAAAGAAGTTTCTATAAAATTTTAGGGTGAAACTTTTATTGCGATATAAATAATTTGTTTAGAGAGTCAGCCAGAAGTCTGTTGGAAAAATTCTTGTCCTTTGGGTACATCATAAATGTGCGTGGCGAGAGCAGCAAGACCTTTTTTGATAACGCCACGCTTTACAGGTTGTGAGTTGGGTTGAATGTACAGAAAAGCTTTCGTTGTCTTTGTCCTGAATTATTCGACCATTTCTTCAGGTTTTGCAATGAGCGTGTAACACAAATGCTCAGAAAAGAGCAGGAGGACGAATCAAATCGGAGAAGAAGCACCTTACTGAAAAGGTCGTCTTCGATGCGCGACAGAGACGCAACCAATCACACGGAACGATTTCAATCCGACAATTTCTTCCCCAGCAGAGCAAATGACACCAATCTGAAGGAGGAGTTGTCGAACATGGCAAAATTGAATGGTCGTCTATCAATATCCTGCCAGGACATCTCAACAATTGAGAAACAAAATAATTTATCGGTAGTCTCTTTAATTTGAATTTTTGAGTTAATTGGACTCTTCTCAAAAATACAGTCCAAACTATTTAAGGCGGCAAAAAAGTCTTTCGGCGCTGGGATGCTCAGCAATTTAGTCAGCATCGGCAGGGCCAGCGCCACTCTCTTCTCGCTTAACCGCAGTAATTCCGATTCAGCGCGCGCTCGACAACAAAAGAGGTGCAATGCTATTGCCACCAATTCGAAATCGCTTTGCGATTCGGTGCTGCGTGAAAAATGCACCAACAGAGTTGGAGTGGAGATGGAATGCGAATCGATGGGACTGACCAACAACAAAATGTGTGGCATATCTCAAAGCGTTTTCAAAACGGCTTCTTCGAGCTGTACAACAACTGTCAAATTCTTGCCTCAAAAGATTGTACGCCATAGAACGGCTATGGCTAGCCAATCGCTCATTTCTGCACAGTATCAGGTTCAGGCGCGTATCTAGAAATAA
>MEIZ01000164.1:0-19417 GCA_001723225.1 Globodera ellingtonae | reverse complement strand
TTCGGGAAAAATATTTTTAGTGTTGTATTTTTCCGTTTTTATTGCGTTTTTCATAAAGAATTTTCCAAATGAATTATTTCCAACTTAGGGGGTCAACTTTTTGTTTACCCGAGACCAATGCGTATCTAGCCTTGGATTCGTTTAACGATATTTGCTAACAAAATTTGTCGGGTTTAAAATTACAAAACAAAAGGGGGCCCTCTAAGGTATTTTTAGGACTACTTGTTTGCATTTGTCTTAATAAATGACATTTAGGCGACAAATATTGTTTTTACCGAGGCGGATGAGTTCAGGTTTTGGCGTTCTGCTCTCGTCAATTGGTTCGGTGACACAAACAAAGTCTTTTTATAATACTATATTTCCCTTTTATGTTTGAACAATTTACTTCTTGCAATAATGTCGACCGGTTTTTTCCGTCCAATTTTTCCGGAGCCGATGTTCGCTGGAACTGTAGACGGATTAATGACAGCACGGGCATTGTTCAACGACTTCCTGAACATAATGGTCATTTTTGCGCTTGGGAAAAGTACAAAATGTTTAGGTGAATTGCATCATGATTTGGTTCATTCGCTTCGTCGACTTGCCCAATGGACCGGAACCAATCATTCGAATGAAGCTGTGGGGGGTGGTAAAATGAATGCTTCAGTTTAATTGGTATTTTTTCTGCAGAGCCTTTTGGACTGTTCACTTTGGTCAAAGTGCATTTGGAGAAAGTGGCGCCCATTATTCCGCAAGAACAAGCAGAATGTTTGTTAAACGTTTTTGATCATTTCTCCCGTTTTAACGCCGATGGAACAAAGAAAAGTCGACCGGATGTTAAGTTTTCGGGAATTTAATTGCAACTCTGAACCGGGACAAATTCAGTGCAGAAATTAATAGTTGTAAAATTTCATCAATTTTTTGTAGGAATTTGTGCTTAGTTTGTGTTGTTCTCAAAATCGGTTGATTTTTTGGGTTTTCAGAATTACGCATTGACAGGCGATTGTGCTTCAGCTTACGCCTCTGCGCATTAACTTTCTCACCACAATTACTGCGAAATTTGCAAATATTATGCAAATTCATCCGTCAATTTTGCTTCAATGACAAACTCATGCAAGAAAATTGTTGGGAAACGAATTTGCAGACCACCGAAGGAGAAAGAACAGTTAACGTACTCACCGATCGCACTGAGAGACGTCGAGATCACGTATGTTCGGATTAATTCCAAATATTTGGTGAATTGCATTGTTTATTTTAAAATATTATTTCCGCTGCCGAGTTGTACGCGCGCCGGTTGAACATTTCGTTTAAGGTTCTTCGTGTATTGTGCGAATTCTTTTTCTCTCAAAAATCTCGTGGGAATTCAACGTGTCCAAAAGCGTTTTTGCTGTTCAAACTTTTGTTGGAAAATGCTGCGCAATGTCTCATTCAAACTCCCAAATGGTTGGCTGAAGAAGTGCAGAGACAAATCAAAGCATTCGTCAGTGCTGAACATGCACAGGTGGTACAATAAGAAAGCAGACCTTAACCGACGGCCCCTTAATTTTTGGCAATAAACTGATGTCAAATTCGTGGTCAGCACCCTTGAAAACCCCAAATGTGGTGTTTTTATTTGATTGGATCAGGGGGCATACTATATAATGGAAAATACCAACGAAAATCATTTCTTTTTTCTCCTTTTCCCAAAATGCTGATTCAATGCATTCTTGTTTAGCCTAATATTTCGCCTAATGACTGCTGCGTCTTACCCGCCAATGCGTATTGCGATCGGATTGGCAGAAAGGAATATGAAGCGCAATCAAAGGATGCTGATCGCCATTTACTCGGCCTTTTAGACCAGATTTTAGGCAACGAGAATCTTAATCCATTTCAGAGATCAGACCAGCTGAGAAAGGTTCAACCCGTTACTTTTCGAGTAACCACTTCCACTTCCAGTTCCGACTCGCTTACCCTTCGATCTATGCAAATCGATTTCCATCTTTCCAAGGACGTTCACTTCCCCCGAGCACTCATCACCATTCTTCACAAAAAAAAATCGTCGATTTCGGATGAAAAATCCATCCTAGAGCTCACTTAAGAAACATTTTCGCAAGCTCATCAAACTTGAGATAATCATTACCCAGTAATTTATTTTTATTTATCCGCTGATTTTGTAATGGAGGGAAAAATTATTTAAAAAAAGTTAAACTTAGAATTCTTCTTTGGCTTTGGATGCCTGGATTTGGTTTTTAGCCGCCCTGGGTTGTTTTGGCGCCGGAACAGTTTATCACCGATATGTTTATCCGTGTTTTATCAACCGAATTTTTGAATATAAAATTGCAATTTGGTGAGTTTAAGAATCCGAGTACCGAATAGTGCAAAAAATGTCCGAGTGCCGAACGTCTCATGCCGAATAGAACAATACTGTCCGAGTACCAAATAGTACAAAAAAATGTCCGAGTGTCGAATGGTTCGAGTGGAGAAAATATCTGACAAATGAGCGTCGACTTAGAATTTTTTGAGTGTACGGACCAATTTTCAGATTTCTTACCCCACTTTTTATACAAATGAATTTTTTCAAACCCGCACCCGAATTCGAACAATTTTTCGAAAAATCAAAATTTTCCAAAAATCAATGTTGACCTTCCCCTCCCATCGGGGGCGGGAAAGTCGGGGTTGGGCATGTCGGTGCTTAACCATATTTATATGATTGATAAAAGTTTATCGGTGTTATAAAATGTTCAAAACAGTGCTTTTCTACAATAGGATTTAATTCGACCTTCAACCTGAATTTATTTTATTTGACACTCGGACCGTAGCCAGTGCAAGGCACTAAGATTTTCGTATTTTAATCGCAATATTTTTTTTTGGACATTCCATGAAACGGTAAATATGCAAAATATAAAGCACGCAGACAGTCACGCATGTACCTCGCGCTCTGTTGGTTGACATGTGATACGTTCGTCAGAAAATTGTGAAAAATAAATCGAGAAAGAAAAATGCAACACAAAGTGTTAAAACGATTAAAAAGTCATTATGTCGGTTGGTGTGTTGATATATAACGATTAGCGATCATTTCGACTGATCGTTCTTGCCAAATTCGACAACTTCAGAACTTTTTCCTCTGAACCATTCACCCGTCGGCTGTTCAACAGACATGCAGACGAGAGGAGTAACACGCCCATCAAGGTCACCATTTTCACGGCACCATACCGGCACTGGAAAGGATGGACGGGTCGAATAATGGCAAATCCGTGTAATTTACCGGATCTATTGATCTCTCTCAAAAAGGCGACAATGTCCCATGGTCCCTCCACAAATCCGACCGAAGAGAACTTAAAACAAAGAGAAAAAGCATCAAATAGTTCGTCAGGAAATGGAACCCACATCAACCACAAGATAAGTGCTGTAGTGAAAGTTAGTGGAGAGCGGAATTTGGAACTAAAGAAGAAATAAACAAATATGTGACTGAACTTGACTAATATAAAAAAAGCTTACCGCAAATTCATCCTCTTCGTGCGCCAACTTGACAGTGTCGAAAAGACACTCTTTGATTACATTCTCCACTTTCTGGATTTCGTACCGGTTCTTTGCCTCATTGAACCTCGCACGGAAGCTAAAGAACGTGCCGACCTCAACGTTGGGATTGATCCAAACAAAGGGGAAGTTGGCGATGTTAGGACAGTACACCTGAAATGTGCACAAACAAAGGAAAACGAACAATTCTAACCGTTCCACGTCTGTTCATCAGAAAGCCCTTGGAAGTGAACGATTTCTCCTAAAGAAATTTGTGGAAAAAAAAAATGCATAACTTGCGAACATACAAAGGACTTCTTAAGCTTGATTTTTTCGCCATTCTCATTCACTCTGTATTCCACCTCGGCAATGGCCACAACATCGAACCTCATCGGGTTTTTGGGGTTGGGCTTTTCTTGCAAATATTTAACCCAGACAGGAATGCCACAACCTTAACAATTATAAAAGCGATTAAACACTAATGAAGGCCGGAATTACCCTGCACTTGCTCGTCTTCTGGCAAAGTGATTCCTTCCTCACCGAGAGGGAAGTAACCGTGCAAAAGGTTTTTTGAGTCGGATATCATCGGAAGTGACGCGCTGGCGAAGAAATTGTTGAACCGAATGCGATTGACGTACGCCAAAAACTGAAGAGAATACAAAAGTCCATCGAACGTAGCTTCAAGGCACGGACTGGTACCTCATAACCATGGTCCCTCAGCCGGGTTTGCATCGGATTTTCGATGCCAAAACGTTGGTTCTTCCCATTCTTGTGCCAGTACTCATAAATTACATAAAACTGAAAAAAGGAGATACTAGTACAATATAATAGATGAGAAATCGAATAAAACGAGTAAACAAAAAACGAACGTTGTTGTGGAATGAGAAGAACATATTGAAGTGGAGGACACAGCCAACCCGCAGGGTCACGTCGTGCTCCATGATGAGCGCCAGCACACAGCGATAGTCCGAAAATGACGGGCAGTGCACCTCGTTATCATTGATCATCACCCCGTTCAAGGACATAAGAATCTTAAGTTGAACATAAGCAAAATTCCAACTAAAAAAGTTATGCAAATGTCCACCAATGGCTTAAAAAGCTTGCTCTATATTTTAATTTTTGGAAAAACACTCTCCAAATGGAATACAGAAAACATTGTACAACTCACCGGTGGTGGATTGTTAGCACGGATGGTGTATCGAGGAAAGGTGTTCGCAGTCCTTGGAACGGGAAAATTGTGCCAAGGCTAAAATTGTTAAAGAATAAACCCAAAAGAATATTGCTACGATCTTTTACCGCCGCTCTGATTTTATCGAATTTGCACTTTAACGCGCGCTGCCAACGATTGAACGAAAGCGAGAAGGTCGGCTGGCAAAGTGTGCTGTCCATCTCCGGACTGTAACCGTGCGTGTCCAAGTTGATGCTCACGAACAGATCGTACATCACATTCGGCACCACTTTCAGCAACTCACCGTAGCGCACGCGAAATGCGTCAACCGAATTGAATGAATAGCAATAGAAGCGACGCACTTCTTCATTCGATACACAGCCCATGACTCGGACCTTAAACAATGTAAATTGCAAAAAGCAGACCAGAAGATAAGTACGAAACAAAGGCATAGTCCGGGGCGTTAACAGTTTTTTGACGGGGGGGGGGCAGGGGAATCCCGAAGACAAACAGAACTTTTTGAGCTCTTGCAATTGGAACTTTTCAATATTCCCCGCGAAAATTTTGGGGTGGGGTCAAAACTTAAAAACGGCCCTACCCGGCTACGCTCTTCGCCGCCCGCAAAAATAACTCACTAAAATGTCAGCATTGTCATCCGGACACTAAAAATAATGTTTTTTATTGTCTTTAAATGAAATGGAAGATTATATTTAATGAGGCCATGTTACTTTTGCACCTTGTTCGAAAAGAAGAACCGCTGGTCCTTGTCACGTCTGACAAGGTGTTCGCCAGGTCTGACCCATTCCTGTCCCTTTGAACACCGGTCGAAACTGACAATTTGATTCCCTTGGGACCGGAATTCGATGTTTGCTCCAAATCCGAGTTCATTTGATCGTTTGCCCACTTGAGACTTGGAATATCCCTGGTTCCTCAAATAATCAGCGTCAAAGAGATAGCGCGGCACCACGTACAGTGGACGGTCTGAACGAGAAAGCGGATGAGGCAGGCAATCCAGCCAGAACTGACTGTGGTCCAGGTAAACAATGCTCTGTGCCCCATTCATGTTTTTTGAACTAAAGGAGTAGATCACAACGCCGAACCCCCCGCCGGTGACACTGGCTTGTTTTATGCTGGTGCCGGCACAAGAAAGTGCTTCTCCTTCTCCGTTCATTATGAGAAGTTTGCAATTTGAAAATGATTAAGTTAAATAAGCTGCAAAAACAAATTTATTTTTGCTTTAATGAGCGAATTTTTATTGGCGATTTTAAAAAAAAATTTGAGGAGGGGGTGGGGGCAATGCTTTTATATTTTCAACTAGAGTTGTTTAACTAGAAAAAAACAACTTTAACTTAAGATTATAGAGTTCTGAAATGTTACCAAGAGGAACAAACAAAAACTGCGTTTTATTTTTGGCATAATTGTTTTTAACACAAATTCTTCAAAAAGCTACAGAAATCTCAAATAAAGGACAAAAAAGGACGTGTACCCCGAATAAAATACAAATCTTTAAAAAAAGGACATTACAGATTTTAAAGATTGGGATACCCCAAAAAAGGGGCAATGGTGCAGAATTGCGGTAAAAGGTTAAAACCTTTAAAAATGCACGAAAACGTTTGTATTAATGAGAAAACAAAACAATTAATTGTTTACGGGGTAGGAAAGTGCAATATGTATAAAAAATTAGTCAACCCAAAAAAAATGTTGCATTTTGAAAGTTCGAAAAATGTTCGAATTCGAGGTTCGGGGTTCGACATTCGCAAAATCCGAGCTCGGATTCGTGTTCTACGCATATTTTTACCCTAGAAAACATGTATTTAGAATTATAAACATCCGAAAATTAAAAAAAAAGAAGTTCAGCGGGACCGCAATTCTGCACCATTGCCAAAAAAGGAACAAATCTTAAAAAAAAAAAGGACAGATACATACGATCCCTGATTTAGGGCAATTTAAAATCCTTTTTACAGATTTTCATAATAACTTAAACCGGCTCAAAAAGCGGTCTAGAGTGGGGGGGGGGGAGAATGAGTGGAGAGGAGGAAACGGAGAGAGGAAAGGAGTGGGGGGGGAGAAGGAATGGAAGGTGAGAAAGGAAGAATGAACGGAACGGATGAAAACACAAGAGGGGAGGGTGAAGAAAGGTTTTTTTTGCCCCGGGCGGAGGCGGACGCTTTTTATACACGCCGAAATGCCCGGGCCAAAGGCTGGAGGCAAAATGTTGCTTTTGTCCGCCAAACTCTCCATCATTTATCGTACAAAATCGCCGAATTTTTGGTGGGGTCAAATGTGGAGAATTGGGGACAAATGAATTTGAATTACGGGCGGACGGACTTAAAATGGACGAACTCAACAGGCGACGGAGGGGAAGAAGACCCTTGGCCCCATTAGGTGCCATCGACACATTCAAATCAGCAGGCGGTTGGCGTACTGTATAAAAGCGCAGAGATTGGCATGAAAGAATGCCACCGAAAGGTCTTCACAAATAACGCAAATAGCAGACAAATAAAGACAGGCAAACGCATATTCATCCATTATTTACAACAATCAATAGAGACATGCACCGTAACAAACACAACAAATAATAAATACACAGAATATGGACTCATTTGGGGTGACAAATGACCTAACAATATTTCGTTCTACACGGACTGATCTCAGAATTCGATCACTTTCCCCAGCCGAGCTCCTCGAATTCGTCTGCGAGGTTGAACTTGAAGTTGGGGCCGAAGTTGGTCTCAACCGAATCGCCAGGCTCTTCCAGTGAGACGCAAGGGAACAAATCCATCGGACAGTCGAAGGCCTTGGCCGTGTCTAAACAACAAAAGCGTGTCCTAACAATATTTAATTATCAACGCACACAAACGCTTTCCGTTCAACGCGTAAAAGATCTGTCGAGTGGCCAAATTGACGCCACATCCGACAACGTCGTCGACGCCAAACTTGGAATTGCCTCCGTCGACAGTTCCGTCCTTCCAAAAGCGTCCTTTGTTCGCGTAGGAGAAGCTGTTCTTGTGCCGTCCGACACATTCGTCCAGTGGCAATGCTTTGGTTGCGAGGCCGATGTTCAGGGAGCTTAAAGCAATTTAGAAAAACGATTTTAGCACGTTGCTTGCCGCCGCGTGACTTACTCGCCTCGAAGCAGCAGCACTTTGACCTCGTAGTAAAAGATGCCGAATTGGCGCGCCACCATCGACTCGGCACGAACAGAGCGGAAACCTGAAAGTTGGGACATCGAATAAAAGGCGGTTCCGAGTAGAAGAATGTTTTTTGTGCCTTTTTTCGTCCCGTGATGCTGGGCAATCACACAATTGCTGGGCTTGACGAGGAAGATCTCTTCGTGGCGGTCATTCAAATTCCAACGGTTGCCGGGTTGGATCAGAAGACACTAAAATGCACAAAAGTTGGCGTTCGTCAGCGAAACTCTCGCCTTCATCATTTTGTCGAACATCTGGGCCTTTTTGGACGTCTCCGACTGCTGACGCTTCAATTCTTCCATTTGCGCTATCTGAAAACCAAACAATTTAAAGTTGCGCTTTCACTCACAGAACTGACATTTTCGCCCTCAAATTGTGCGTGATGGGCTCCCAACTTGCGGATGTCCGACTCTATGTCCAAAATCTTCATGCGAATTTCGTAAATGGTAGCAAAAATGGTCGCGTCGTTGGGCACTGAACAAAACAATTTCACACATAAAACAGCGCCGATTCTTACAATTCAAGTTCTCCTGCTTTGTTTGGGGAGGTGGCGGAGACTTCTGCTTGTGAGCTTGATTTGCATTCATCGTTTGTATATTGAACAAATAAATCCCTGGAAGAATGTTTTATGAACAATTCTGCACGAAGCTTAGGCTTAAATACTTTGAGGGGCCAAAAAAATGTCGCATTTGTATTTCCGCAACTTTCTTTGGTTGCTTAAGACCCATTCAAAATAGGCTATAAAAGGAACTATTTTCACTTCTGACCATTTTGTGTCCGTTTCAGCTTTCAAGAATTCAGCTTTAATAACAAAAAGCCGAACTTAAAAAGTATCTAAAAAATGCTTCCGTTTTTCAATCAATCTTTTCATGCACATTTGTGCTTCCTAACGATTGGTGCGCCTCGGCGCACGTATTACTAGTATTACTTTCTTTTTACCTGATAAGTAGGGTTTGTGCTCTGCTGATAAGAATGGTGGCCGTCATTATTAATTGACGTTTCGGACAGTCTTTCCCACTTTTTGCCATTTACAGGTCTAATCGTCGTATAGACGTTCAAAATTCCCCCCCCCCCTCTCCCAAAAATCAAATTCTTTAATTTACCTACCTCAATTATTATTTCATTTATGTTCGATGATTCGCGTCCCCTTCGGCGACTTTTTCTTCTTGACTTTGCTTAGTCTTGTCCTTTTGTCCAACAAATCGCCGGCGAGTTGTCGCCGTTTGTCGAATTTAAATTTACTGAATGTTGTTCATACGCGGGACAATAAGAATAGTGAAATTAGAGAATTGGCCAAGGACAACATAGGACAATCGGAGAAAGAATTGAAATTGGTGGAGGATGTCGGTGAGTTAATGGATGAATAGGATTCGGGCTTACATAGCTTCTTCGTTGGTGAAAGTGAAGTGTAATTATTATAAGGGTCAGAGGAACCCGGCGACCCCGTTGATGCTTTTTGGGAGTGGGATCGGATGGTCGTTGGCGGTGGCGGAGAGTTGGGCTTCATCCCCGAACGAATGCTTCGCATTGGTCCTTCTATGGTGTCGCAATTTTGCGCTTTTCATGCTTTGGCGACTCACCAAAATTGTTCAGAAAGTGCCATCCGGGGCCAACCGCCCACTTTATTCGCCCTTCGTCTTCCCAAACCCGCACCCACCAAAGCATGCCGCTTTTCCAAATGTCGTCGGGCGCCGACCCGACGACATTCGAAAAGAAATGCCCCCGTGCCTTCGCCCTATGGACCGACCATTCCGCGCGCATCGGACGTACCCACGCAGTTGGGAGTTCCCGGGATTTGAAGCGTCCATCCCCCGACATTGGGACTGGCGAAATGTGTGCGTAATGTTTGCTTATCACTTGGACACATCGAAATTAGCGAGAGGGCGGGGATTAATGAATTTTGATAACCTTTGTTTTGTTTTTACGGATCCATGCGTTCCTTGAAGGTCCGGCATCAATTATTCTTCACCTAACCGTAACCAGCACATCCCCGTTTACTGTGGGGGCTGTTGGGTGTTTGGCACATTGGGTAATTGAGGGCGTTCCAGAGGGAGACAATCAAAAATCGTTGCTTCCCATCGAAGGCTCGCTCCAGGATCGCTTTAACGTGGCACGAAACAATCGCTGGCCAATGACTCAACTCTCTCCGCAGGTTTTTGGAGCTGAAGTTTCGTCATGTAGATGAAAAAGACTCGGCCTAATCTTCTTTTTTTAACATTTGAATTCACAATAAATCTTTCTCTTATCGGTACCAAAAAACAAAAGTTCAGGAAATAATCGCGTGCAATGGCCGTGGAAATTGCAACGGAGGGACTGCTGAGGACGTATTCGGTTAAGAGCCCCGTCTTTTTGTGAATGCCATTTTCATAATTTCCTTACAGTACACGCGAAGATCCAGGGTATGGTAGAGGAAGGGTGCAACAACTACAAGGCCGTCAATGAGAGTAAGTCCAGAACAGACTGCCAATCAGCAGCATTCTTCTGCTGTTCGACTTGTCTATCCCCCCCAAAAACTTTCCCAAAAGAGTGCACTCCATTCACCCGCTGCGGATCGTGTTGGCCTGATTGTTGGTTTATCAAAGAAAATGACCGACAAATGTTTAGCTCACAAATCAGTTCAGCTTGTTTCGCCATCCAAAACTACACTCGCTATTACATCAAAGACTACGGGAAACTTTCCGGCCGGTAGTAACAATAGAATTTGTAGCGAGTCTTAACCATCGCTATTAGTATCCAAATGATGTCCGAAATACACAACCGGGGACCCATTGCCTGTGCAATTTCAGCAACAGAGCAATTCGACAAGAACTACACTGGAGGGATCTTCCAACAATTGGCTGACTCTCCGGTGAATATGTTCGGTTTAAGAGTTTGAAACCCGAAACTTGAACTCGTCCATCCCGGCCATATACGACAGCTAAAATTCAAAACTCATTAACATTATTCATGCCACTCCACTGCAGAGCAACCACATCGTCTCAGTGTCGGGCTGGAGTTGGGACGAGGAGTCGAAGACGGAGTTTTGGATTGTTCGGAACAGTTGGGGAGACGCCTGGGCGAGTTTTTTTAACGGCGGAAGAAACATTTTATTAAATTTAGGGAGAGATGGGATGGTTCCGGATAGTGACGAGCATTTACAGAGGCGGAAGGGGTGATCAGTATAATTTGGGCATAGAACGTGAATGTTATTTTGCTGATCCGGATGTATCCAATCTGATCTGACGAAACAATTAATGAAAATGTAATTCGCATTGTTGTTCATTTCAAATAAATAGTGTTTTTGGGGCAGTATAGATGTTCGATTTTGGCTTACTCGGCGAAATGCCGTTTTTACAACGACTCGGCGAAATGTCGGTTTGGCCTACTCGGCGAAATGTCATCATTTTTGCAGGAAATTCCATGCCTTCAGGGATTTTTTCCCAAAATCCCTCGATTTCAGTGTATTTTGGGGTTTCCGGATCTCCGTGAAGGAGGTGTTGTAGCAACTTGGTACAATTACTTTTTTGAAAAAATTGTAGGTTATGGGGGTGTGACCGAATTTGACTTTTTATAGCTCAATCGACAGAGCTCGCTGAGCTGAGCCCGAATATGCAAAAATTAACCGGGGGCAAGCACTTTGAAGCAAGTTGAGCCCGGGACTGAAGTGTCTTTTGACTGGGGACTCAGTTGTCCACTGATTAAAAAATGGGAAAAATCACTCATATTGGCTTCAAAATTAGGAATTAATTGACAGAAAATCAAAATTGAGAATTTAAAGCGGTTTTTGAACCGGTTTAAAAACTTGAAAATTAAGGAAAAAGCAACTTTTTTAAACACCAAAGCCCGATAAAGGGAAAAGAGTGAAATTTCTAAAAAGCCTCAAAAAACCTCATCAACCCCCAAAAAACCACAAAATGAGGCTAAACCTCATTTTAAAAATTTAGCCTCATTGGACTATCAAAAAACCACAAAATGAGGCTAAAACCTCAGATCTGGGTACCCTGCCTATAATCCTTACATTTTTCAGTGCCATTTTATCATTTCTCCATTTAATTAACCCATTATCACATTTGTGAAAAATGTCAGTGGACAGCAACGCGAAGAGCAGTGATGAGAGTGCGATTATCAATGAACAACAACCGAAGCACAATTTTCAGCTAACACAATTGGTGGTCGGTTTTTGCAATTCGAATTCTTTGAAAAGGAAACGAACAAAGTGAATTTAGCCAAATGTTCCGCTCAGAGTGGACGAACATTCGTTGGAACATAGCTACGTATTCTCATATTTTATGCGACCTCAGGGAAAGTTCGACCCGGAAGATTATGCGATGTGAGCTGGCGGTTCAGTTGGAATGAGTTGAATTTGACTGGGTTCCGCCCTAGACCTGGTTAGGCGGATTTTTCCTGGACTTAGAATCGAGATCCAGTGGAAATCCGCAATCCTGAATCTTGTCGAGGCACTTCTCCCAAATCAGGAGGCGGGTCCAGTTACGGGGGCTTTATTTCGACCGAATACCGGTTTATGACTGGAGATTCAGGTACGTGCAGCCAATTTCAAAGATCAGTTCAGTTGAACAGTTCTGGCAGGTGTATCGGTTCATCAAAAGGCCTTCCGGTTTGTTCATTCGCATTCTTACACATTTTGCGGTATTTCTATCTTAGTGGGACTGGTTCAGATCAGAATGCTAAAATTTGCACTGGAAACCTCACCGAAGAAAGTTACAAACAAATTAAATTGTCAAAAACCATGGGGAGTGCAGGCGAGCCATCCCTAAATTGACGTTTTTCCGTAAACTATGCCAATTGGCTTTTGGGCTTTCAAAGTCAAATTTCAATTTGATTTCTAAGAACATTTTTAAGAGGTGCATAAATTGTAAATGCATTTTCGGTAGTTCTGTTGACGATTTCTCGATTTTAGAAATAACGGAAAAAGTCGACTTCCATTTGTTCAAAGAAGGAGTGAAGCCAGGTCAATCCTATCCATTTTTGCCACAATACTGTTTTTTCAGTTTGGGAGGATCCAACGAACAGAAACGGAGGAAAATGGATTCTCAGGCAAGCTGGAATTTTGCTTTTTTGAATGATTATTAGTAGGGATCGGATTATATGCATTTTGCATATTTTGTTTTCTCATATGCTTTGAAGAATACGGCTTAAAAATAGCCTTTTCGCGTTGGTTTGAGTTTTTTTGGTCAAGTTTAAAAATACATATTTTTCATATTTTGGGGGTTCGTGCATATTTTTTGCATATTTTGCATAGCCTTTTTTGGCATTTTTGTTCAAAAATTTGTAAAAATGAATCCAAAATCATAGATTTCTGGCTGTTTCTGAAAAATAATTCATATTTTTAACGATAGGCCTGACAGTTAAAATTCCGGAACCTTTTTTCTCAATTTGTTCAACTGCCAAAAATACTAAATAATATGCGAAAAGGCTTTAAACCTACTTATCAGACGTTAAAAGATGAAAAAATTAAGTATTAAGCAAAGTAGTGTACTAAAAGCGCCATTTTTCGATGCATTGGTGCATATATATGCGCATATTTGGCGATTTTTGGTGTATATCGGTCCGATCCCTAATTATTAGCGACGGAGAAAGAAATGGAACGTTCTATTCCAGTTTGGGTTTGCCAAATCAAGAAGATAACAAACAATTACTTGGCACAACCGGTATGTAATCTGTTAAACTTTTATTCAGATTGAAAAAGGGGCTCTCTTCGCGCATTTGGGAAAATCTTTTGCTTGCGATGATCGGTACAAATAAATTGTTCGACGATTTTCATTTCCTAACTTTAGGCGAACAATTTCTTGTTGGCGATGAAGTTGTTGGGGCAGTTTGCAGCGTCAGGAATCAGGAAGAGTACGTTCACTGGTCTGGGGCGAGAAGAGCGCCTTCGAACTAAACTAATTCTGGACATTGTTTTTGGATTTTCCGTTTTTATTGCATTTTTGTTAAGCTATTTTTTCACAAAATGATAGGTTTTTAGGGGTGGTCGGCGGTGCCGATAGGCGCCGCCGAGAAAATTCAGAATTTTTGATGACAATTTGTTAAAAATTGTAAAAGTGCAAAACAATAGAGCCCCCGCCCCCATGGTTGGCATGCCCCCCCTGGCTACGTGCCTGTCCTCACAATGCGTTTGTAGGCGTGGAGCCGTTTGGTGGCGGCATTTTAAACAATTTATTTTCTGGAAGATTAGCAAATTTGTGATAAAAAGCGTCCGGCGCCTCCGTACTCAAAGATCCAGAAATTGCGGGAAATTGTTTCAAAAAACAAACATCTTCAAAAGGGAATGCTAAAAGGGTGTTTAGAACATTAGCCGAGGGATTATTGAATTCTGATTTAGCATTGTGTCGCTTTGGAATCGGTCCGCGGATTCTCTTCCGGTAACGAATCGAATACGCGACACTCTGAGACGGGTGCTAAATTTGCCGACAAGCACAATTCTGGAGTACAAACGACACGGTATATTTCCTTTAATTTCCATTCCTCAACTAACAAAAAGTAGACCACGCTTGGGCGGATCACGACCAGTATTTGTTGTTTTATTGAGAAAACATTCGAAGGGTATTTTTTGCTGAATTATCCTTTCTAAATTTTAACGGAAAGGCACCAACTCGCTCCTGTGGTATTGTCGGTCGCACTTTGTGTTATCTTGCAATGATTTTGATTTAATCTTCAGACGATTGTCTGCGCGATCAGCGCTCTTACTGTCACACCAGTGCCAGTGTTGGGCAACAAGCGCATCCGCACCAGCAGAACCACCACCAGCAGCAGCAGCAAATGGGCGCCGGAGGGGGGTCGAGGGGAGGGGTGAAGTGAAACGTCGGGAATCAGCAAATTAAAATGTCAAAGTGTACTATTCCCCGTTGTTTAAATGTTTATTCGTTGGATGGAACGAAGAAAATTCATCTTCTGTCGGACTTTAAATTGGTCAACCAAAACTAACTAACACTTTTCGGTGTGTTGTGACTCTTCCAATTCGTTCAATATTTTTTAATGGTTTTTGGGTGAGTTGGTTTGTTTATGCATAAAAGACCGAACGAACGGTGTTCTTTGGGCAATTTACCCCCAATTTTCTACTCGTCCGTCCAAACCTCACCGACCGACAGAGACAATTAGAGCAAGGCGCGGTAATATTCCATTGGAGTGCAACAAAGCCTTTCATTCATCATTTTCGACCAACAAAATCAATATGTTATTATTTATGCGTTTGTGTCACTTACTTTACGTTATACCTTCGTTAATTTACAGCAATTAAATGTGTTTCCGGTTTTAATTTAATAATATCATATTTTTGTTGCCCAATTTGGAATCAAATTCCCCATTATATTCCCTTGCAATTCGATTGGTCTTCATTCGGTCGTTCATTGATTGCTAAAGCGACGAAATGGCTGCACAACCCGGCCGTGTGCTTGTCTACGGGGGTCGTGGGGCGTTGGGAACGGCGTTGGTGGAGCTTTTCCACAATAAAAACATTGTTGGTTTGAACATCGAGAAATCTTAGATCGCTTTAAATCAAAGATTGAGTGGTACGGGGCATTTCTTCCATATTTCGGAAATGCCGGCAGTTGTGGACTAACTAATTGTGTTTATGTGCTTTGTTTTGTTCATATCAGTGGGTTATCAGCGTGGACTTGGCTAAGAATGAACTGGCAGCCCAGAACATTTTGGTGGACCCTCTCCAGGGATGGCAGGAACAAGAGCAAACTGTACTCACTGGGTGGGTGGCTTTGGGTCGGCGTCTTGGGGGGGGGATTTGTGATATTGGGGATGTTGCAGAATTGACGGGGCGCTCGGCGGGGAGAAGCTGGACGCGGTGATGTGCGTGGCGGGAGGATGGGCAGGCGGAAATGCGGCACACAAAGACTTTGTGAAGAGTGCTGATCTGGTGGGAAATAGGCCGTTTGTTTTGGGGATTGCTTTTCGTTTTCTTTTGGCAGATGTGGCGCCAAAGTGTGTGGAGTTCGGCATTGGCCGGTGAGGCTTTTCGGACAAGGGAATGATCGGGCATTTTATACAAAACGGCAGTTTTTTTTCATTGTTAACTTTTAGCTAAAATAGGCGCGCGTTTTCTTAAGCCCGATGGCCTTTTGCAATTAACCGGCGCCGCGGCGGTCAGTGACTGTTTTTGTTTCAAATTTTTGTCCCCCCTTTTCAGGCGTCTGATGCAACTCCGGGGATGATCGGATACGGAATGGCCAAGGGTTCTTCTGATTTCCTTTTGGCATCATCAAATCATTCTTAAGCCGCTGTCCATCAATTGGTCCGGAGTTTGGCGGATGGAAAGGCTGCAGGACTCCCGGAGGGGACGTGCTCTTTCGCCCTGCTGCCGGTCACTCTCGACACACCGATGAACCGAAAATGGATGCCAAAGGCTGATCACTCCACGTGAAATTATTGTAGAAGGGTGATCAGTGAAGAATGGCCCGTTCTCTGGACAGGTGGACTCCGCTCTCATTCATTGCCGAAACACTCTACCGATGGACCTTTGAGGCCTCTCCAGAAGAACGGCCGAAGTCGGGAGCATTGCTAAAGCTTAACACAAAAGGGGGACAAACCGAGATTGAGAAATGAGGGGCGGGGGGGGGGACGGATGGACGGAAGAGAATCGACCTTCACATTCATTGTGTCACTGGATGAGTGATGAGACGAGAAAAGAATAATTTGCTTTGCGTTTCGTTTCTCCTCCCCCCAGGAGGTGACGTAGACAACGTTTGTCCGTTTGTCGGTCGGCCCTCCCCAATTGCGCTCCCTCTCCCCTCAAAATGCTCTTCTCTCTCTGCCGCACAACACAATTCTTAAAATATTCGTTCGTAGAGGTGGGAAATGGGAGGGAAAGGCTAAGGCTTTGTTGGGTCGACGGGCGGGGAAAAGCACCATCGAATTCGCCCGCGGCGATGCCAACGGTCAATTGCATGCAAGGGAGGGATGGTGGATTTGGGGTGGGACGGCAATCGGTGCCGGAGGGGCGACGGTGCCGAAGAAGTTGAAGAAGAGCAGCGAACTATTCTTCCAGTAGTTGGCGAAGACAACGGCGATTTGCGGGCCGGGCACGATCACAAAAAACCTCTGATCGAATCCTCCAAAAACAGCCAACCAAATGATCTCCCATTTTCTTCATTCAAAAGGCCAACATTTTATGAGCTCAATTATGAAGCATTAAAAGCTGTGAATAAGAACAAATAAAGAATACGAAATTAGAGAAATTCGCTTTTTGTTTTCAATAAGAAAGAGTTGCGTTGTGTTAGTTTATTCCGCCACTTCGGAAGGCTTCTCCGCAGAGATAGCGCCCGCGGCGTCGTGCTGTGTAGGCCCAAAATCCGTCATCTAATCAAATTACAACTTAAAAGTTTATCTCATTTTCTATGCACCGACCTGTTCACGGTTGAAACTGTCCGTTTTAATCGGCTTTGATTCGCTCGTCTCATCGAATTTCGTAATGGTAAGCTCAGACTGGTCGATGTTCGGTTTGTTCTCTTCAACCATCGATTTGGACTGGTCGATGTTCGGTTTGTTCTCTTCAACCATCGATTTGGACTCGTCGATGTTCGGTTTGTTCTCTTCAACCATCGATTTGGACTCGTCCATGATTGGCTCAGATTCAATGGACTTAAATGGTAAATGCAAATTTAAAAGATCACTCACTATTCCCCACCTTTTCAGGCTGGTCGGCTGCGGGGCGCCGTGCGAGTGTGTAGGATGCGTTCGATGTAGCAGTCCCTTCCCCGACCACCTTCGAGTTACCCGACTCCGAGTTGGTCGATGTAGCAGTCCCTTCCCCGACCACCTTCGAGTTACCCGACTCCGAGTTGGTCGATGTAGCAGTCCCTTCCCCGACCGTCTCCGAGTTGGTCTTCGTGCAGTTCTTTTTCCACTCCAGCAGTTCCTTTCTCAGTGTGTCCATTTTTTGCTTTTGCTGAAAGCTATTTAACCCAAAAACTCCAAAACATTTCCACCTCCAAACGCTCTTTCTCCAGTTCTCCCTTCAGAAACCCTCCGCGCTTCTCCGGCTCCGTCTCCAGGTACTTGATCATCTTCTTGTGGTGTTCAATCAGTCGGGCTTCCACTTCTTGTCGTCGTTTTCTCGCTTCCTCCTTTCTCTGGATCAACTTGGCCTTCCAGGAGGGTAACACTTCGGGTGCATTTGCAGCAGTCTTAGATTCAGAAATGAGCGAAACACCACAAAATCACTCAAGCGACTAACACTTTCCCCCGCCGGCACTTTTGGGTTATCCGACGAAACGCCCGAAGGGACAAAATTGGTGAGAACGATGAAAAACAGCGGAAGAAGGAAATGTTTTCTCATTGCAAATTTGACTGAATTTTGTGCCTTACTTTGAGAAAACAAAAAATAAATTATATAAGTAAAATAAAGACGCACAAATGGCCAGCAAAAGAAAATGGGGGGGGGGGGGAGGGACGATGACCCCGGAGTCGAGTGAATGACGCCCTGGACGGCAAAGTGAAGGGATGGGAGGGAAAGGTCACTTAATCAATCCCTTCCCTCCCTCTTTAATAACCCTTAATTACCCCTCTCTCAAAATGCCATTCGAAGGACAGCAGAATGGGAGGTGCTATCTATCTTTATAGTTAGATGTGCTGATAGTGAGGGGCAAATGGATGGGATGCAAAGTTCGGCGGCTGTGTGTACACCGGGATGTAACCGGATGCCAGAAAAAGTCCGGCATCCGGAGCTCCCAAAAAATGCCCGGAAATGCGGCATCCGGTTACATCCCTGCTGGTATACACCGACAGGGCTCGTACTTAACAGCAGCAGGACATGACTTACATCGAAATACGAAAATTAATGTTGAAAGAATGTTTAGGGTTTTCGGGTTGTAGAACGGACGGGACCCGGACATCTAAAAGGTCGAAGCGTCCCGCGGCTCCTCCCATTCCTAAAAAAGCTTCATCAAAAGGCGATAGGCATCAATCGACGGCTCTTGAGAAGACAAACATTCAAATTACTAAATAGTCTCGAGCGAGTGAAAGTCGAGAAAACTTTTGGCCAAATTAAGCGTCGATTTTCAAATTTATTGCGGCGAAGTTAATTCGGAAATTGTTCGTCCATCGACAAATGAAGACGACAGCGAAATGCTCTCAATATTTATGTGTTTAAATTAATGACAATGCGCATAAACAATAAATAGGTGTTAATTAACTGAAAATATTAAATATTTTTCGGCTCTCTTCAAATTATCGTAAAAACCCGCCGTTTTATTTTCATTTGAATTGTTCTTTCCGTTTCCATTACCAACAAAACAAAACTTTTACCCATTCTCTCACTTTCTCGTCACTCCGTTCCGTCAATCACATTGGCACCCCCGCGGCGTCGTCCATTCTAGCATTCCCCAGAGGCAACTTTATTCCTGTCTCTTATACACATCTAGATGTGTATAAGAGACAGCTCTCACTTTCTCGTCACTCCGTTCCGTCAATCACATTGGCACCCCCGCGGCGTCGTCCATTCTCTGTCTCTTATACACATCTAGATGTGTATAAGAGACAGTGAAAAGGCTATTTTTAAGCCGTATTCTTCAAAGCATATGAGAAAACAAAATATGCAAAATGCATATAATCCGATCCCTACTAATAATCATTCAAA
>MEIZ01000163.1:136582-148316 GCA_001723225.1 Globodera ellingtonae | reverse complement strand
GTTATTTCATTTGCATCTCTGTTAAATTTAGCAATCCTATTTTAATTTTTAAAATTATTATCAATAAACTTTTATGAAAAGCCAAGCCGTCAAAAAACCTGTGAACCAGGGTTTGATTCTTCTGAAGACATTTGTATCGATGTTTACATTTTTATATTGACGTGCTACCAATTTCTGGGCACCGTACAGTATCCAAAGTTTATATATATTTGTCAAAATATTATAAAGTATTATGTTGTTACATTTATTGAGATTTGAACTTTAATACCAAACTAATAGATTTTATATAAAATAAATTGTCATGCGCTTATAAGCTTTTAGGTAACCATAGTAGATAGTTTTACTTGATTTTAATTTTGACGTTATTAAATTTTAAAGTTTAAAATAAAAATTTAAAAGTAATTTACGCACATAAAAATCAGGTAAAAATTGCTCGTTTCAATGAAATTTTTTATCGTTTATGTAATTTGAGTAAGATAATATATTTAAAAATAAAAGTGTAATATACTTTAAAACATTTTATTATTTTTATTTTGGAAAGTTTAAATTAATTTATGTCTACTTTATTGCAGACGATAAAAAGGGGTTGAATTTACATTATTTTTTTTACAATTATTTTAAAATAATTTTTGAATGGCCGCAAAATCTTATGTTATAAACTTTTTATAGCTTTATTTGTTTAATTTTTTTGCGCACACCAGTCGTTATTGACATAAAATTGTTGAATATATCATTTTTTAAATTTTTATTTGAATAAATTAATAAAATATTTGAATTATTTATTTTATTTTAATTTTTTTTTAATAAAAAAAGTATTTCCATTTTTTGTTGCACCTACGCAATTAGATATTTGTTCACCTTTATTAATTTATTTATATTTATAACTAACTTTTTTTTTGTTTWTGCATAATATCTTATTATATTTGTTGTATTTGAATACATTTAATTTCCAATAGTTAATTTAATTTTAGGATTAAATGAAATAGACAATGTAATTTTCTATTACTTAATTTTTAATTCTAGTTTATCTAAATATTTGTCATTATTAATCATGATGGAAAAGCATTTTTTTCAATTTTTGTCCAATTTTGTGTCGGATCTGAATGCGGATATAGATGTTCTTGTATCATTAAACATTTTGTTAGTTTTGTAAAAACATATTTTTTTCCGCCGTCCATTTTTTGGTTTCAGACTCATTGCATATTTATAGCTTAAATAATTTTTATCTAAAGATTAATTGTAAAACAATAAATCGTTTTTAGTTTATTGTATTTAAAACATACGGTCTAGCGCCATTTAAACGTAAAAATTCATGCTGCTTGTGGGTTTCTTTACATTATTCAAATTTATTTTACTATTTATTATATCAAATTAACATTATCTTGCCCACCGTTTAGCATACCAGAGTGCATTGGCMTGACAATAAACCGTACTTTATATTGCTTTTTGGTATTTTAATAAATGTTTTTTATAAACTTTGCCCTTTTTTATTAAAATTTATTAACTCGCATTTAATAAGCTTAGTATTATTTACGCTCAATGTATTGTTTCAAAGCTGGACTTTTTCATAGTTTATTTATATATTTTTAATAGGCAATTACTTTAATGTGATTGGGTGCAAAAAGTATATTCAATATTTTAAGAAATTAACAAGTGTATATTAAAATATGAGCATATTTTATGCGCGTTTAATAAAATTGATTAGAACAAACATAAAAATAAAGAATATTAAAATAAATCAGTTGATTGGTCTTGTTTTGCCGAAATGACTATAATCAATTTATTTTATAATCAAATTTAACTAATGTAAAAACTTTGTTTACCCAATATTAATGTTTTAAATAATTTAATTTAAAAATATTGAGTATAAATAAAATGTTCTAATGCAATAAATTAACGACAAATAGTCAATGAACAAAATTAATAATTGCGAATTTATTCATATTTTCGATAAAAAAATTACAAAAATTGTAAATAATTAATGTTTGAAATTTTTTAAACACCTCATGACTAAATACGTCAAAATTTAAAAAAATCCATACTAAAATTTTTCAAAATTAAACAAAATATATAAACTAACATGCAAGAGCATTTTTATGGTCAACATGCTTTAAAAGTATTTTTGTTAATAATTATTTTTGAAAAACACCGATTTAGGCTTTGATCAATTGCCGATTTAWCGTGGAAAGCTCRTAAATTAGCTGAAATCAAATTTATAAAAGTGTTGACAAAATTTTAAATCACTTAGCTCATTCTTGCGGGACGGAAAAACAAACATAAAAAAATATTGAGTTATTTTTAAACTCTAAAAAGATGCACCTTTTTTTGAAACTTACTTTAAATGTTTGACCTTCAAGTGTTGTACAAAACAAATTTCAGAATCATATTAAAATTTAAGCAGCATGTTTTACCGCACTGGAGACACTCCTCGATGCTACCGCACGTGAAGCAATGCTCGATGCTACTCTGCATTTAAATAGATATCCCTAAAATGTTTGTAATAAATTATTAATTAAAATTTAAACAATTCTAAATTTTTAATAAACAAAAAACAAAAGATTAGATATATATTTAAAATTACCCAAGCTGAATGAAACAATAGTAAATTGTCAAAAAGTAAAACTTAAGGAATCAACCGAAAAATACCGGACAAAAAATTCGGTATACCGACCGGGATTCGGTGTTTTTTGGAAATTTTGATTTCAATTTAAAATGAACAAAACTTTTATTCAATACTTAATTCATTATGTGCTATGTTTTGTTGAGAAAAATAAACATTTCAGCAATTTCCGTTCAGAAATGGCAAAAATTTGGCCTGAGTATCTAAAGTCTTTCAAAAATTATCAGAACGAAAGAAAAATACGATCAAAAAGAAATGATGCAAAATATGAAAGCAATGATTATATGTATAAGTTATTTTATAACTTCTTTCAAAAAAAGGAAAATTGCGATCCGAAACGACGGTGACAACTATTGGTTGTTTGCTGATTGCTGCCCAGAACGCAGATGATCCTCACAACAATTATTACAAATATGGCACCAAAAAAAATAAAACATAAATATTTTAAGTCTAAACAAATTTACGTTTAATTTTTAGTTATGAATTTATTGTTGTTTGAATCTTAGAATATAAACGATTTTCTAGTCAAAATTTTATTCACTAATTTAAATTAAATTAATTTATATGGTTTTTAATGGGTTTCTTTRAATAAATAACCATAATTCATACCGAGTTGCAAACAGACTTAATTCAACTTTTTCAAAAAACAGTTTTTATTACATATTATTTTGTCAGATTTATTAATATTATCACTATAATGTTTAAACAAGTTGTTAAATTATTGAAAATAATATTAATATAATTTATAACAACTATATTATTTATTATAAAACATTTTTGAATTTTCTAGTTTGTGTTTACTGTTTTTGATGTTTTTAAATAAAAATTTATTTATATTAATTTATAAATCAATTTTTAATATTGTTTTAAAATATTAAACTTTGGCGCTGACTTAGCAAATTCATTTTAAAGAATCATCTATTATACCAAGACTAAGAAATTATATTAGACATTTAAAATCCTTTGAAAGTAATAAAGACAAATTATTAACGATAAAAATKAGTAATTAATTATAATTCATTTCATTCAAAACTCGGTATTTGCTTAAATGTTTTTTTATTGTTATAATATTTCTTTGCACATTTGACTATAAAATTTAATTGATTTAAAATAGCTTCGAAATTAGACTAATATTATTTAAAATTTCAAAAGCATTTTTTGTTGTTATTTTCTTCATGTAGTCGCTAAAGGAATAGTTTTAACTTGATGTGATAGATTATGTCTCTTTGCTTCTGTGGCTAAACTTCTCTCAATTTTTATTTTTTGTTTTAAAATGCCTTTTAACGGATTTTTAATGGTCCTTTTTTAATTTCCATTTAAACTTGACTACAATTATTTTTCTATTTGTTAAAATTTATTGAATTGCAATTTATGAACTTCATTATTAGTTTAGTTTCATTCTTCGCTTTTAATGCATTTTACAAAACATAAAATTTAAATTTGCTTTTATTACTTATTCAATTTAAAAAATTTTAAATTTATTCTAATACGAAGCTTGTCTTCAAGATGTTTTTTCAACAAATTTCTTATCTTTTACATTTTTCAATTATGAGCTTAATTTTACCGCTGATTAAAAATTTTAATTTGTTTTATTCTGTTTTCTTTAATTACTGATTTTCTTAATAATACATCCCTAAGTTTAAAGTAACTTACCTCGCTCTTTCGCGTCAACGCTGTTAGCTCTTTCGCTGTATTAATAATATASGACGAGTAATGGGGGGAAAGGATACACCGCATAAAGCGATTATCGWTGAAAAGCCCCACCCCAATGAAGGTTGGGTTAAACAATAAATAAATGTTAAAAACGCTATTAAATTAATATATACATTAATTAATAATTATTTGAAATAACAAAAAATGAATTCTGAGCCTTTAAAGTTAAACCAACTTTTTTATGACGAAATTATAAAAAATGTGTTACATTGTGCAAAAAAAGATTGTGAACAAAACAAAAAAATATAGAATCAAGCTAGAATATTAAAAATTAAATTATTATTTAATTTTTGTAAATTGCATAAAMCAATGTTTAAAAATATAAAATCAATCTGTATCCTTTTCAAAAAGGCAACAAATATTATTAACGGCATCTATAATACGATAAAATAAAAGAGGTTAATTAAAAGTTAAAAAATAATTTTTACATATAATAGTACCCTTTTAAAAAACTTAACACGATAAAAACCAATTTTATTAAAACTTATTGTTTTTGAAAATATACACAAAAGAACGACCAAAGTTAAATATTAAAAAACATTCAGCTAATAAAAAATAAAAATTTAAAGCCTCCTAACAAACTCGGCCAAAGCGWGCCGTATTCGCTGAAAATATTATATATACCTTTATATTGATTTAATGCAATTTCAATATTTAATTTTATTGAAACAGTTCAAAAAGGGAGACCATATAAAAAATATTAAAGAGTAGCCCGCGCATAAAATGATGAATGTTTTATGTGTGGGGAATCCTTCACATGCTATTCATAATATTTAAACAAGCTAAATCGTAACTAGAGTAGCTTTTCTTATTCGTAAAAATACAAAGTTGAAAAAATTAAAAATATCGAAAAACGCCAAATTACTAAAGTGATTTTTGTATTATAAATATCACATTCAAAATTAAATAATTCAAATTCACAATTTTACCGAAATCGATCTGAATATAAAAGATATCTAACAAAAGAAACAAATTAAACTAATGTGCCACTTATTGAGCCAATCAAAATTGATGGGAAAAAGGTGCCATAAATCAACAATATAGAACTTCTTTATTTGCCGATACATGTTATCTCCCTGGCAATTTATAAAAAAAATCAATATGAAGGCCAATTTGAATGAGTTCCATTAACTGCAGTTCTGGCTAAAAGGTTGTGTAAAATAAAAGGCAAAATGAACAAATTTGATGCGCGCAGTTGCTATGAAATTAATCTTGTTGAAACGACAAAAATTTGCATATTTGGCTGCGCGGACAACATACGATTAGAGAGATTTGAACGGAAATAACATGGAAAAATGGATAATTATAAAATTATAAATATTAAGTTAAAATAAAACAAAATCTTTAATTTATATAAAAAAATAAATAAATCAATCTAGTATTTACGAATAATCCTTAAAACTTTATATAAAAAATCAAAAATCTCCTTGCTTTATTGAATCGGTTACCTCATCATTAGGTATCGGATTATAAAATCATTGTTCCGTTCAACAATTAATAAAAAGCTTTTATTATAATATTACCACTTGTTTCAGTTTAGTTCATGCACGTCACAGCTACCACAAATTAAAAATACTTTTTTTAAATAGAAACAATACAAAATAAATAAAAGCCGCTCGCATCCCAGTCCGAGGATCAAAAGCGATCTTGTCTTATAMCTGAATTTGGTATAAATTTTTATGACGATTAGCGACGATCCTCTCGTTTTTWTGCTTTTTTAAACAAAAATTTCTCATAATCAAATAGAAAGCTTAAATTTTATTTTAATTAATTTTGAATTTTATGTAAATTCAAAGTTTTGTAAAAATAGCCTGCTAATCGCTTTAATACAAATTCTTCTTAATTATTTTTTTAGCTTTAATATAAGCGACCTATTTTTATCTTGTCATGAAATCTTACTTTATCTTTTATTTTAGACGATTAATTATTCCTTTTAATTTAAGATTTACTAATTTTTGCGCTTTTAAATTAATCAGGCTCATAAGTTTTTTTAGTGTCTTTCTTTATATATTCCAATACCTTTGCTTCGATCGCATTATCCCAAGCCGATGCAGTTGCGTAAGCGGGTTGGTTAATTATTTAAAGCTTGGACCGCTAACTTCAGATTTTATATGTAGGAAGCTTTTTATACCAAATTTATTATTTCAGTACGATTTTTAAATTTAAAATATTGTAATATTAGTTTTCAAAATAAATTGTGTGTTTTTTTCAACTTTATTTTAATAATTTATTAACAAAAATAAATAAATAACAGTTTCTTCGTTTCAAAATATTTTCTTGAACTTTATGCATGCACACAAAATAATATCACTTTGTTTGTCAAATTTATTTATTTAATTTTTGTTTTAGTCATTTCTCCCGATGTCAAAGGTGAAAATGGAAATTAGTATCAATTCCATTACTTGTCTACTTGTGCCTCCCTCAGCCTCGTTCGTTACGTTACGTCTTGTAATAAAACTGTATTTAGATTTCAAAACACGGATATTGGCATTCTTTTACATAGATCTCTCTTAAATCGGTTATTTGTTATTTTATCAATTTTAACATTTAATTATAATATAATTAATTTTATTTGGTCTTAAATTTTTAGATTATCTTTAATATTTTTAAATTTGTTTCTCTTAGATCGTTCATGCGTTTTTTAAAGTAAAATAATCTTTTTAATATATTTTATAATTTAATTAATTTGGTTGACTGTGAAGATTTCCCCAGTTTGTTGGCCTTGAGTTGTTTTTTTTTAATACGCTCGTCGTTCTCCGACGCTTTTTCATCTGGCTTAAATAAAATTATTTTAAAAATTCATTAACAATTTAAACCATGGCCAAAAGTTTTCATTTTTAATCTATTTTCACGTTATCAATGCAATTCTCATTTTTGGAAAAAAATTTTTGCAGGCATGTATGCCAACTTAGAGTTATGAATTTAAAAAAATTGATTTAACAAAAAAAAAACACGGTCTTTTTAATGAATTATTAACATATTTTCAGACATTTTTTAGTTTGTGTCAAAAAACTATTTTAGAGATAATTCATGTCCCATCTTTATAAAAAACTTTATTTTTGTGATATGCCTGCCCCTACCACATAGATGCAAACAGTTACGATAATTCGGACCCCCGTTTGATAAACCATCTGCGCAAATAAAAATTGAAAAAACATATTTAGTAAAGAATTGCGTATACATTTAATTGGGGAAAACGTTTTTTCTAATTTTTTAAATTATAAATATAATTCAAATCGTTGAGTTCCTACTCATTGTTTATACATAAGTAATTAAAAGTAGGAAAATAAACTAAAATTAAATTCAAAACATTTTAAATAACATTTTTGTTTTTGGAAAGCATTCTTGAATATTTATTAAATGTTGGAGCCAAAAAAAAATATTCAAAAAAAGGAAACTTTTTATAAAATAATTGTTAAACTGACTTACAAAGTAAACTTAATATGACAAAATAATTTACAAAAGTAATAATATAAAAAAATTTAAAATTTTATCTTTAAAAATATTTTTTAAACACAAAAAAATAAATGATACTAATTGAAAACTAATTATATGTTATATTTAAACCCGGGAATTTTCAAATTTTCTCAAAAGACAGTAAAGTTTAAAAAAATTTCATTCATGCATTTTCACTTTAAAATAAGCTGGAATTATTTATAAAGTATACCAACTTTTAGATGACAGTCCGGCAAAAAATTAACATATCTTAGTAAATTGATTTAAAATTGTGTATTAACTTTGTTATTTAAACCCAGTAAAAACATATAATTAAATTTAAATGGTGGTGAGATGTAATAAACATTATTAATGGCATCCCTTTGCTAAATCTATCGTTTATTGCATTTAAATCAATTGTATTTCAGCTGAACGTTTTGCGAGCCATTGGACTAAAGCCTCGGCCAGGTAGCAGGCAATTAACACTTTTAGATATAATAAAATAATTTAGTGCAAGAACTTCGTAATGTATATTTATCTTTTAGTCTTAAAATTTGCTATAATTAACGATGCATACTAACTAAAAGTTTTATGAATATTGAAAACCAAAATATTTATAACTTAATTTTAAGGCTTAGAGAATTTTGTAAATATTTAAAAAATATTTATCAACAATTATATTTCTCGATTAATGCGATGAAAATGACAACGTCGGATGTGTTTATTGAAAGCGAAAATAAACAAAACATTAAACATTTCATATCAATCTTATTGTATAATTAGATTTTCATAACTTAATTAACGATTCATTAAGATTAATTAACACTTTAAACAATACAATATTTGATAATAAATATTAATACGCGTAATGAGCAAAAAAATTTGTAAATTTATTATACCGGTAAAATACCTACTTAAAAGTACAGAAATGATTAACAATTCAATTAATGTTAAATAAATGGATTAATAAAGAACAAACTAATGCTAACGAATTCGCTTATTCGATCAATTTATAATAATAATAACAACCGGTAGGAGTATTAATTTACAAATAAAAATAAAATTTATTTAATTTAAATAAAAAAATTATATGTTTTAATCAATACAGGCAGTAAAGAAATTATCTTCATTACAATTGACAATAAATAAAAAAAATATCTTTGAAAACAAATATTGCTATATAAATATCGTATTTAAGATATTTTATTAATTCATTAAAAATTAAATTTAAAAATAAAATCAATTTAAATTGATACAATGTATTAATGTATTACATCTTACTAGCATTCCATAATAATTAAAATTACCAACGTTCCTTTTTCAGGTTACGAATATCGTACTCAAACATAAATTAAATTTAATAATTAACTTTCGTCTTAATAATTAAAGTTTAATAAATGGCAACACAATAAGCAGATCAACACAAGCTATAAAGTGCACTCAAAATCTTCATAAATAGAACTAAACTAAAGTAGATTATTTTAAATTATAAAATAAAAAAATTATAATATTTTACAGATTATGCCAATATTATTTTAATAAATAAAAAATCATATTAAAATAAAGAACAACAAAATTTGAAGAATTAATAATAATGCCCGAAATAAACGACCAAACATTAAATATTAAAATGCATACAAGAATAAAAAGTCGATACGCAGAATACTATTGTTTAATTTAGAATTTAATTTTTTAATACGGTTTTGTATAGACGGCTGCTTGCTTAAGATGGTAAAGAAATTAAGACGGAAAAACGTCGTTAGCGCGACCATGTTGAGTACTTTGCGGAATGGTTTATTTAAAGCCAAAGTTGAGCAAATGACCAGATATAAATTAATAAAATTTCACAGAAAATATTAAATAATCACAATATATTTTAGTATGTTTGTTCACGAATAAATTCATAAAGAAATCCTGCTTCCATTTAAAGCTTTAGAAACACGTATTGAATTTTCGGAAAAATATTAAAATTTATAAACCCATTTAAATATTCCACGAGAATCCCTAAAAAAAAAAATTATTCCAAAATTATATGACCAATGATGATTAAGCTTGTCCAGAACGTGTTCTATTAAAAATTGTATACAAGCGATCGTGGAAAGTATGCGAAAATAAAAATAATAGTTAACCCCAGAAAATATGAGATAAATAAAAAATTAATTACAAACTAAAAGTGAATAATAAAGATAATATTTTCTGTATAAGTTGACGTAACATAAATTAACTAAAAATATAATGTCTAAGCAAATTTACACTATTTTGTTGCAATGTGCAAAATTCAAAAATTATAGACTAAATTTAGAGTATTGGACTCATCGCTAGAAATGTTCAGATTTTTTCTTATTGGACTCAGCGCTAGAAATGTTCAGATTTTTTCTTATTGGACTCAGCGCTAGAAATGTTCAGATTTTTTCTATCTCTTTAGGTAAACAAAACCTAACAGTGCAAGAAAATAAAATTAAATATAAATGTTAAATTATATTTCGCCGCCTGAAAATGCGGTTAATTATCAAAAAAAAACTAAATTAAATTGTTTATAAATAAAATTTATTTTAATTATTTTTAAATGCAAATTCTAATGCTTAAAGAAAAAGGTTATTTCATAAAAAATAAAAAGAAACCCTGATTAATGAATCGGAATTGCACGTTAAATAGAGTCCAGCATCCAGAGATTTGGACAAAAGCGGTACAAATGCAACTTTATTATAATTATAGCGTCAAACTTACAAAAAAAATAAGTAAAATTTGAGTAGTTTGAATGGAAGACTCAATTTTTATCCAATCTATTCGTTAAAACAAATCAAGATAAAACTAATCCAGTTAAAGGATTGTTTAGCTACTCCGAGATTATAAAAACAAAAACAAGGCTGTTGCCGGAGACATGCCGGCAGTCCTCAGCATGGAATAAAATACTACTCTCGCAACCATAAAAATTTTTCTTGTAAATAATGGCGATCAGATAGCCTAAATGTAAAAAAACTTCAAATAAATTGACAATAAGTTAAGGAAAATTCTTGCAAAACTCTAATAAATGGTTAGCAAGAAACAGATAAATATAATGAAAAGGAAGCAAAAAACAGAATAAGCTGTTTTTGGTCAAAAAATAAATAAATTAGAAAGAAATGCTATAGGCAGATTGAAGCCATGTACCAAGAAATGCCAAGAAGGTATAACTAAAAATAAATGTTTTACTAAATAAAAAAGTTATAAAAATATTTAATTGATAATGTAATAAAAAACACCTAATTTAAAGATTATGGGTTTTTTATAAATTAATTAAAATTTTTAAACTAATTGCCAATGAAAACATTTTTTTTTAAAACAGACAATACAATAGCATAAATAATTATCACTCGACTCAGCAGTTCACAAATTACAAAAAAATACTAAAAAATATTTAATAACAATTGCAAAACTAAAATGTTTAAAATGAAAAGCATCATCGACGCAAGATAAACTGATTTTAAAGAAGGATTTTTAAGCAAAAAATTATTAATTAAATTTAGAGAAAAGACTTTAATAAAACAAAATTATAAAACAACACTTTAATAATAAAACCGTTTTACTTACCTGTTCGATGTTCAACGGCCTAATGCGCAATAGTGATTCACAACGGATCCGAGCACAAATCATTTTAACGAAAATAACAAATTACTGTTATTTTCTAATATAATAAAACTTTTTTACAAAATTTATCAAACAAAATCAAGAAAATAAAATATTAATCGAAATTGCACCATCTTCTTACCAGGGATGGGCGGAAATTTATTTTCAAAAAACGGAAAACGGAAAAACGGAAATATTTTTTTTAACGGAAAACGTAAAACGGAAAAAAGGGCCAAAAACAACGGAAAAACGGAAAACGGAAAACGGAAAAATTTTCAAATAAAATAAAAAAAATACTTTTTTTTTAAAATTTATTTAATAAATATTTTTTGAAAAATTAACAGTAATTATTTTTAAAAA
>MEIZ01000163.1:114741-126856 GCA_001723225.1 Globodera ellingtonae | reverse complement strand
TGTATACAATATATTGTGTCCAGCTTTTGCGTTTCCAACAATTTTACGAAATTTAAAGCAAAAAAACGCACCGCCTGGTGATGGGTTTCTGTCCTTTTTTCAGCACTTTTTTATTTTAATTTTAGCTTTTTATAATTGTATAATTTATAAGCTTTATTTCAAATAAATATTATTTTAATTCTTTTTAGTTTTATTGTTTATTTGTTCAGTTTGAAAAAATTTTAATTTATTTAAAACATTTAACTGGTAGTCTACTAAATGTGTTTTTTTTAATATATAAATTTTACATAAATTGAGGATTATTTAAATAAACTTTAATATTTTCCAATTTTAGTTTTGTTTTTTATTTTACGCGTTTTTTTTTGTAAGAAATCATTTTTCCGTAGTTTGTGCCAAAGCGTATGAGAAGAAAGTTCCTTCCAGCTGGATCTCCCCTCCTCTTTAACTTCCTCTCTTTCTAAACCTGCTTCCAAACATGAGAATTCGCTTTCTTTTAAAAAAGAATTTTATAAATTAAATAAAATTTTATTATATCAGAACACCTTTTCACCATAAGCGACCCGTGGATCAAATTAGGTTTGGAGAAAAAAGTGTGTTGTAGCCCAAATTATTAATCTTATTTCTGTTCACTCCACCGGAACTGCGTATACTTCATTTCAAACTCGGTTTGCTTGAACATATTGCTAAAATGTGTAACCATTGTGGAGACTTTTATTCATTAATAAACTTTTTTTTTGTAATTTTCTGATGCGATGCATCCTTTATTTTTATAATTTGTATTATAATAATTAATAACAACATTTTTCTTCTCTTTAAAGACAAATAATTATAAATTGTTAATAGTTTCTTTTTATTCTGTTATTTTTAAGTTCAAATTCAATGTCAACTCGCCCTTTTCTGCAGGCTTTAAGAAAAGTGGTTTGCCCATCTTCACTGGCATATGCCAACAATAATACTAATGATTTTTTAATAAATGCATTTTAAACCTATTCATTTTATATCGTCCATTTTTGCAAAATGTATTTTTAACTGACTTAATTTAATTTATAACATTCACCACTTAACCAAGTATCAGATAATAAATATTCTTTGATAATTTGTTAGGGTTTAATACATTTGAAAATCACTGAAAGTTAAAAAAACGGATTATTTAAAGTTTTAAGAAATAAGTTATGTAAAAAGTTTTATTAATTTTAAATAAAAATTGTTTACATAAATCTTTGAATATTTTTGAGTCTTTTATTTTTTAACATCTATGCATATTTAAAGAAGCTTTTTGTTTTTAAATTTTAAATTTATTAATTACGCTGCTTAATAATATAAGCCCCATTTTCAGTGAGAAAACTGTTGACCAGCTTCTGTTCTTTAGGGTTAGTAAAGAATATTATGTTATTGTTGTATGTATTTGAAGAACCTGAGCCCTGAGCTAAAATGATAATTGTTTACAACTGTTTTTAAAAGGATATTAATACAATTTTTTATAAAGTAATGAATCGATGTTTGCATGAGTCCAATCTTGAATAGACTCACTGGCGATGCTAGATATCTTCATGCATCTTTGTCTGGTGAAGTTTCCTGCCGAGCGAAGTAAAAAATGCACCCTCACAAAGAGCGTAAAATTCATTTTGAATTTATTTAAAATACATTTTATGCATACAGAAGGAGTACATATAATTATTTGTTTTTTTCAGCAACATTAATTAATGTTTATTATTTTTTTCCTTTATTAAAAAATAAAGCATTAAAACAAAATGGATCACAATATAATAGGTGTATTTATTTTTAATGTTTTTTAAAAATTGGTTTTAGGCTCCGCTTGAACTTTTTTGTCCTGTACGCGTGCGTTGCGTGGTCTGTCCGGCCTCGTCTGCGCTGATTTTCTGATTTTTTATTTAAATATCTTACCAGTATCATTTATTTATTAGTTTTATTTAATTATATACGACACTTAGCTACATTCAGGTTTGTTTATTATTTTTTTAGCAGCAAATATCAAACGACCATCATTTTATTATTAATTAATTGATTTGTAATTGGCCTATAAAGAAATTTGTTTTTTTCCGGTCGTAATGCTTGTTTAATTGCAAATAATTTGCATGTTAAATTCAATGAATGTTTTATTCTTTATTTAATTCAAGTTTTTTATTTGTGATTACACTAATTTTTACTTTTGACTTAAGTTTGTTTTTTATTAATACTTTCTAATGCTTTTGAAAGAATTTTTAATAGTCCTTTAGTTATTTGGTTTTAGGCTTAATTGTAAGACCTCTCTTGGCCAAATTATCGTCGTTTATTTAAAAATATTTTTGTGTTTAAATCTTTTTATTTCTTTGCATATTTAAAATTTTAGTAAATCTTTTTTAATGATTTGTCTTTATAATTTCTTATTAATAAACTGAACATAGATCATGAGAGTGAACACTTTCAAAGAACTCTTTTTGGTGAAACAATCTGACAATGTGTGCATCGGTATCATCCGAGTATTTACTGTCGCGCTAGTGGAAAGTCATTTTTTAAATTCATTGGCCATTAAATTTACGTTTTGAACTATGGTTTAAAATACATAAGTTTATAGACAGAAATACAATTATTAGTTAATATTTAAGTTTTAATAAACATTACGGAATCTAAATATTAACATGGTCTATTATTTACTTATATTTATAATTTCTACTTTATTAAGGGTTCGAAATGCCTTTTATAATTTTTTGTTTAATTCATAAAGAATTGAATTTGATATTCTCTTTGCACTAGCAATTAAAGCTGCGCTCGTTATTGTAATTTTTATCAACTAAAAAATTTGGTTTTTTTGAGGGATTTTGTTTATTACAAATAACATTTTTGTTATAAATTTTTTTGTTTTAAGGCGACAGTCAACATGAGGTCGCTTTGTTAGCAATGATTTTAAATGAATCGGGGTATACTTTGTTTATAGTGGGTTATGTAAGTAGAAATGATTTTAATTTTACACATCATTGGCAATAATGACTGCATAAACATCACACCCACACTTTGACCAAAATGGATTGGGGGCTGCATTGGCATTGACACATTTTGAAAACCACAAAAGACAGCAAAGTAATCACATATTTTAATAAATGGTGAAGATACCTCCTATAAATAATAGATAAATTTCTTAAATTATAGAAGAAAAAAATTTACATATAATGTAAAGTACGGTAGCGAAAAAAATTTTTAACTAAAAGGTCAATCAATAAAAAATTATWTACAATTGATGATATTTACATAAAAAAGTACAATATCGTCTTCAGTTATTTAATGCTAACAAATAAGGTTCAAAATTAAATAATTCAGTAATGAAAAAGCACTAAAAAATAAGCAGTGGCAAAGTGCAAATTAAGTGAAAAGAAATTTAATTGAATATAATATAGTTAATAATAATCGAATCGTCCTTTTTGAAATAATTATAAATAATTAAAATAAAACTATTTAATATTCAAAAAATGTTTAATTCAAATTAATAAATTTTGTCGATTATTTATACCCAATGTTGTAAAAGTTTTAAAAAAAATTTTCTTAAAAATAAATAAAAAAAAATTGAATTAGAGAAATAATTATTTTATTTWAAAAAAAAGTATTCATCAAATAATAMGTTGCGTGTCATTTAATTATTTGAAAATGAAGAAGTGTGCAAAAGTTAATTAGTCCATAAAAATGTATAAATTGTCAATTTATTAAATAAAAAATACAAGCATTATATTATTACCTTGATAAAAACAACAAATTAATAAAATRAACGATATATATAACAAAAGTAAAACTTCTAAACCCAATTTTTAAYAACAGATTAAGTAAAATTTATAKAATATTATTTGATTGGATAAATAAACATAAAAATATTTGATGGGCTAGCGATCGGGAGTCCTACACATTTGATGCGTTCGTTTGGCCAGACAGTCTTTGTGGATTAAAATAATTTTAAAAAGTTTTTGGTTCCATTTTGAAAAATTTTAAGATCATGTTCAAGGTCTTCTAGAGCATGCGCACTTCAACCCGAAATTTGACCATGTTGAAAAATTCAAAATTTTAAAGAATTTTGGCATCAAAATCATTCGCATTAGTTGTTAATTCATTATCCTTCCTTTAAAGTCACGCCGCAAATCGCATGCGCGTTTCATTCATTCAATCAATGACCGGACGCTCCGGCGATCAGTTGCAGCGTTTTTGAATTGGTTGCGACGCTGTTTTTTGGTAGTGAAATGCGCTACGATGAGATCAAGCCGCTCAGCGCCAGCTTAGACCGCTTCGTTCTCTCCGATGCAATGCAAGGAGAAAACACGGGCGAAGAGGAAAAATTTCAGTTTGTTAATCTGAAGATTTCGGTGGGTTAAACCAAAATTGCGCTTATGTTTAGCAATGCAAATTAATCCAATACAAAAACATCTCAAATAAGATCTAAAATACTCCTAGAGCCTAAATCCTAAAAATTCAACAACAAAACCTAAAACACCTGGAAGAACCTGAAAGAACCCAAAATTTAACCTATAAAAGTACTATTAAATAATGCAAAAGAAAGCAAATAAATTACAAAAATATTATATATCAAAAGTACTTATGTAAGAAAAAGACGCTAAAGTATTAATATGAAAGATTGCAACATTAGTTATATTAAGCTTTGTTTTTACAAAAAWTTTGAAAAATACTTAATTTGTTATGCTATATTTGTCCATTAATTTTGAGTAATCATTATATCAAAAATAAAATTTATAAAATTAATTAATTAGACATTCATTTACTCGATAAAAAAAGACAAAATAAAAGTTCTAACAAAACGACTGCAGCAACTCAACGACCTTGATCAGAAATTTTCCCACGATAACAAAACGTTCAAGACCGCCGCGGCGTCGAATGAGCTATTTTACTGTTTAGTTGGATGAGTGGAAGAGCACATTTAGGTCTACTGAAAAGATATAATGAATAAATATGCAATATTGGCCGACATCGAATGATAAGGATAAAATTATTTTAAACAAAGAAAAATAATTGAAAAAATATATAATATTTGTAACCTTTTTAAGAGATAGCAAAAAATAATTTATAATAAATTTCTTTTGAAATGCGAGCTAGTTGATACTCGAGTTAACAAATTTTATATAAAAAAGTAAATAATTTATCTCATATAAACGAATATTATTTAATTAGATCAAAAAATTTACATAATTAAAAAAAATTAAAAATAATAAACATGGAAAAAATCATAAATGAAAATAACAAAACAAAAATATTTACATTTAAAGGTCAAGACTAGCAAAGCAAACAGCAACATATAAAATAAAAAGACAAAAAATGAAATTTATACAAATATTCAGAGTTTACAACAACAATGACGAAAAAGTAGGCACACCATCACATCTTAAATAAAACAATCAAATAAAAGATATTAAGCAAAAAATATAACTATTATGTCGTTGACCTTGAAACCCCCTAACTGGAGATAGTCAAAATTATTTATTTACCCTAAAAAATATACGGTAATAAAAATTAAGAATTAAAGTGTTGTTATAAAAAGGAGTATTGTTTGCTCAGTTGTATTTAAAAAAGCAAAAATAAGATTAAATTTGTGCTTTAAACTCAGTCAACTGTTTTAATCGCATAAAGGCAAGAATGGAAAGTCGAATAAGGAATATATAGCTCTATCGAGCGTTTTCTAAGACAATGCACTGACCGAATGATATTTCTGAACAGCGTCAACTCACTTTCAAGGGTCACAATGTTGAGGAGATAAATACAGCAAAAAAAACTCTTAAAATACAAAAACTTTCAATAATATAGAATATTAAAAGTTACTTATACAAAATAAAAATTAATGAAGATGTGGCAACTTTCGCTCGGTCACCTACGAGCTAATAGAAACAGGGAAAAGAAGAATTTGGGGCACTAGAGTAACGTCGACGAAACTGTGGAATATGCGGTTTAGTGCAATCAAACTCAACAAAATTAATTATAAAAATAAAATACATCAAAGTTTCAAAAAACAAAACTACCAAAAATTATACTATATTTATAAAGAATATTAAATTATTTGAATCGATAAAATTTTACTTAATACTGTGGATTATATACCACGAGAAATTAAGAATCCCACATATTTAAGAAAATATGTCTGGATGTCATACGACGGGACTGCAAACGGGTGGACACACTACAATGAGCCCCAGTAGGTACACGCACGGCCAGCTAAAAGCAAAAATAGTCGAACAAATGGCCGGCAAGGCGGCCGAAATGAGCGTGTTTGGCTTTGCAAGGGGCCACGGACCAGTCGTCTATCTTTTGAGATAAAAATATAAAATTTATAATTAATTACAAACTCGTGATTAAATGTTTAATATCGACAGGTTTTTGAACCGAATAATGTCGATTAATGAATAAACAAATGTTATGACATTTAACTATAGTAAAAATAAAACAACTCTTTAACAAATTCAAATAATGTGAGTAAAAGAAATAATTCTATTTAAGTTAAGGTTTATGAAAATAAGCTACGACGTCAAACTCGAAAAGAAACAAAAATATCATGTAATGTTTAAAGGAAGGTTTCCCGTTATCAATATTTCTTGAATGAATTCATCCAAGATATAAGGACAGCAAAATAAATCAATGTGGCAATAAATATTCTGATAATTTGCAAATGATTAAATCTTCTGCAGCTTCTATTTTGTAGAAAAATCCTTTTATTGATGATCACAAACTTATTAATAGCATGAGAACGTCGACTTTAAATCATTCTGATCTAAATGTAACATACGAAAGGCTACAGAATATTTAAAATTAAATTATTTTAAATGAAATAAGAATAAATACAATAACCTAACTTCATTGTTCAAAAATTAGTTTTTAGACAAATCAAAAATCAATGAATTTAAAACAATTATAATGTTTATTTATTCCAAATTTTTTAAAAAATAACAAAATTTTAAAACCCTTATCTTAAATTTTTAACATGGAGCAATGGGAATTCCCTGATTAAGAAAAGATAAACTTTAAAAAAATCCATTTTCAAACAACTCACTAATAAAAATGTAATTATTTTAAAATAATAATAAATAAAACTTGTAACTAAAATATACAACCTTCAACAGCAAAAAAATCAATGGTTGATTAACGTTTTGGCGAATATCTTAATACATTTTTATGTAACTGATTAAGCCAAATCTTTTTTTCGTTTTACCTCTAAACTTTTCAATAATTGGATGATGCATTGGACAAAGTGTTCATCACTTGCTAGTGATGCTCGAGACACCCCAATACTCGAGAATTGACTCCCAAAAATCCCAGACTTTTACCAAAATATTTTAAGTTAGGTTCAAAATAGGTTTGCTCCTGAACCCTTGGGGGTGGGAAAATGGTGTGTCAGGGAAGGTCGGGGGAGGGGAGGTTGGCCATGTCGGGGGTCCGGGAAAATTCTGCTTTACTTCAGGGGGAGTCGGCGGTGCCGATAGGCGCCGCCGAGAAAATTTTGAATTTTTGATTCAATTTGTTAAGGGATTTGCAACCATTTTTGAAGCTTTTTAGAGATGGGAGGGGCCCGGGTTGAAGATTTTGAGAGTTTTCTAAAATTGGTCTTATTTTTAAAAGTTAGAAAACAAACCCCACCCTCTTATGATTTTTTCTCAATTTAAAGAAAAAATAAATAATATCTATGCCTTCAAAAAATAAAAATCTAAAATATTTTTAAAATTACCATCAAAGTTCATAAAAGAGAGAAAAAAAAATCATTTACACAGTCGGAGGTTCGAAGTTCGAACCCCAGCCCCAGGCATCACTCACCATTATACGAAAAAAAATTAAATAAAAAGAATAAAAAAGATTTTCACTAGGAAAAGTTGAACCTTTGACAAAATTGAATCACGTCACTCAGTTTAACCACTGCGCCACGTGAGATCATATTGATTAGTTGGAAAATTTCAGATATATTACTCAATAAAAGTTCAATTCTTCAATTTTTACCCTGTTCTAGCTTGGCCTGTTCTGTTCCTGTGCTGTTCTAAATTCTAGAATAGAACAGGAACAGGAACAGAACAGGCCAAACTGGAACAGGAAAACACTGGTACCCACTACTGGCATCCGTTTTTGTTCGATTTTTTAAATTATAAAACCTTTATGTTCAAAGTGAATAAAATAGATTTTTTATTGTTATAAATATGCTCAATTGCATCATTTTGCTTAATTAATTTTAGCAAACATAGACTTTATTACAGATATTTATTTGCATTTTTTTAATTTGAATTTTGTTTTTTTTATTTAATTGTAGAATAAGTGTTTTTTGTGTAATAGTAAATTTTTATCAGCTATGTTGAAATTTTAAGATTGTCTATATTATGTAAATTTTAATTTTATATTCTTAGTTTTGAAGTTTGATAGATGTTTACAATATAATAGCGCAATCGATCCAAATCTAATCCTTGATTTTAATTAATTTTGAAATTATTTGTTTTTTAAGAATTTTTATTTGAGAATCTTTTTGTAGTATATCTTTTACACTTATGATGGTGGAGTTTTTATTTTAAATCAGCGATTTTCCTCGCTTTAATTTATTAAAATTTGCGGAGACGATGTTTGCATTGGATGTTTTTGATTCAATAAATTATATTACTATATAGTTATTTTTTGTATTTATCTTGTTTTTTTCAAAATTTTTTACAAATAATTTACTCAATTTTATTTGACTCGATCCTTGACAGCCAGTTTTAACTCATTTTATTTTGCGCTTTTCTTTTAACATCTTAATTTTTACGTTATGGTTATTGATTTTTTAATACAAAGGATTCATTTGGTATGATAGGTAACTTGTATAATAAATTTATTTTATTTGATTAAGTTCACTCTTTATTGTTTTTAATATCTTTTTATTTTTGAAGATTTTTTAGATACATTAAACTCTTTCATAATATTTTTAATTTCTTAAATAAATGGATGCCGGAAATATATATCGCGTAGTAATAGTTTCTTTTTAGAAAACTATTATCAAAATAGTAGTTAAATAAAGTCAAAGTGAACTTAAGCTCAATATTAAAAAGAAAGTCAACCAAATCTTTGTGAAAGTTATAAAATATTAATACTTTAATTTTCTACAAATTAAATTAGAATCATTAAATAAATAACTTAACTAATCTTCTCGAAAAATAAAAAATATTTAAATAAATGAATAATAGTGCAGATAATTTAATGAAATCTTATAAAACATTTTAATTAATAATATATTAGTGTAATAAAAAAATGATATTTAAAATATTATTTAAACCTACAAACAATCAAATGGTAAATGAAAAAAAAAATTAAAGACTTCCGAAAGTGCTTCATCTTTACAACTGTTCAGGCCAAGACACTATTAATTAAACTTTTAATCCATTACCACGAACTGAGTGATAATAGAATGCGTCAAATTTATTTGAAAAAATTTTATTTCTAAAATAAAAGAAGAATTAAAATATGTTATATAAATATTATGAGCTGCAAGTATATTGATAATTTGACTACGCTCACAAACAGTGTTTGATTACAGGGTACACGCCATGCACTACAGGACTAAAAGTTTGGTTAATAGCTAAATTTTGTTTAAAAAACAGGCTTTAATTAAAATCAATACGTTTAAAAAATCTATCTATTGAATGTTCACTATCCTCATAATTAAATATTTTTCATATACATATTCTAATAAATCTATTTAAAAAAGATAGCAATTTAAATATTTAACGCATCTTAAAAATAAAACGATTAAAAAGGAAGATATAATTAACCTCTTGGTTCGACTAAAAATAAAAATTTTAGCAACACAAGTTGCGATAGTAGCAATATCTCAACTAAAACAAGAAATTGAGTTTTTCTATCATTTCAAATCAATTAATTTAATAGTCAAAAAAGAAACCGTTAACAAAAATTTAAATAATAATGGTATTTCAAGTAAGTAAAAATTAATATTTAGATAATAATCATTAAACAATTAAATTGTGATTAACATTTTGTGTTTTGATCGAGAGAATAAGTCTAACAAAAAATTTCATACAAATAAATGATATTATGAAAAAAATCAAATATTAAAAAGACAATAATGTTACAAATAAGAACATAAAAATACTCCTTAATTGTTGATAATTTATTTTGTATATTGTGAAAAAAATAATTTATCTGACAAAATATAAAAGATAGCTAGCTAAAAAGTAAAATAAATATAAAAAAGCTAAATTTTAAAACAAACATTTATTTAAACTTAAATATAAACAAATTTCTTCAGAAAATACAAAATAATACAATTATTAAATGAAAAAGGTACACTGTTTTATGAACCTTACCATACAGTAATGGTTAATTCGATTTCAATAAATGTATTATCAATAAAATACAATTTCAAGACACATAAATTATTGAATATAAATATAATTGAAAAAAAGGCAATATTTATTTCTTTAAATAAAAATCTCACTCAAATGATAAAATCAGAATCAAAAATCAAGAAAAAACAAATATTGTATAAAAGCTAAACAAAATAAAAATTACGAAGTAATTTTTTATAATTAACAAGTTTAAATCTTTACTCAAAATCAGATTTCGCCATGTTCTGTTTATGATGTTTGGACTTGTTCTCTATAAAACCTTCACTATCCCACGGCTTGTTCTTCGTTCTAAAGCGGGCAAACGTCCACAGGTTGTCAATTTGGCCGTCGTATTTTTTTTGTTTAGGTTTGTTTCATTTTTTGCCAGATATTTATATTAATCATTTGACAAAAACAATTTTGATAATACAAAATTAAGAAAAATTTATTATTTAATTGTTTTGGACTATCATTTAATTTTGTGTCGTTTTTTTCTTTACACCGTCCGCAAACTTGTGTGTACGACGATAAATAGTTTTCGTTGTCAAATACGGAGTTTTTTTATTAATATTTCAGGATTCTTACTATTTTCTAAATTTTCACTAAATAATAAATCATTTTTACATTATTATTCATTTGATTATTTTTATCTTATGCGTTAATGCTTATCTTTGTATGAATGTTTTTGACTAATTTTTGGATGGACAACAAAACCATACCAGAGATTTATTGTCGTTATTATTTACAAAATTGGAATATATGTAGCATTTGTTGGAAAATCACTTTCTCACACATAATTTGAATGATGTTTAAAGTATTACAAAATGGGTAATATTGACAAATGCACCATAAAAAACAATTTATTTAAAATAATTCTTTAAAAGCTAAAATTACTCACATTTGTTAATTACATTGACGCACGAGTTGAGTAGATCCAGAATGTCAGATGATGAACAATTAATTTTTAATATTAGAAACTTTGAAACTTTAAAATGCGTTGTATATATGAATATAAACTTGTGATAAAACTCTCTTTTACAAACCTATGAATGATATTTTAAACATTTTCTCATTTTTTATTTTAAAATACATTTTTGGTTTGAATTCTTTTATGCGCATTTGTAATTTTATTATTTTTGATGTTGCGCAATTTTTAAAATTTATAATATTTATTAAATTATTGAATGATGTTTAAGTGTACGGGCATTTATTTTTGCATAGTATCATCAAAAATTAGGTTTTCATAATTACATTGATCAACATTTCTTTAACTTTCTTATCGTTTCAAGACTCGAAGCATGTTCACCGCGTGGAGTTGAGTCTGATGCTCTAAATTTGAGAAATAAGTTTAATATTTTAAATACGACCACTTACGCTGCGTACATTTGACAGACACTTGCCGCAAAACCTTTTGCCGGAGACACATTGTTCTAAAGCTTATAACAAACAATAAATTTCAATTTTATTTTAATAAATATTTTTATTTGGTTTTTAATTTTTTAATAAAATTGAAGGTATTTTTAGTTTTGAACTGATACCCTGGAACTCACAAGATTGTAACAGCTGTATAAATTCTTAAAGTTCCAAAGAAGCGCAGTTTTTAAAGGCTTCAAATGCACCCCTTAAACATCTAACGAGAAAATAATTCGATTTTCCGAATATTAACAAATAATGATAAAAATTAATTAACTAATGTATTATTTAAAGCATAAAAAGTTTTAAGCCAATAAATCCAATTAAAACAAAGTTTCATTTTTAATCTTTTTTTCAAAAACGACCTTTCT
>MEIZ01000163.1:90367-100970 GCA_001723225.1 Globodera ellingtonae | reverse complement strand
GCACCAAAATATGCCGAAATATGCACCAAAAATGCGTAATATGCACCGAAAAATGGCACTTTTAGTACACAAATTTGCTTAATACTTAATAAAGACTTGAACATAAATTCTTATGTAGTACTTAATTGAATTATATTTACTAAAATTCTATTTCTTGGTCTATGCCAACGGTTTGTTGTGTATTTATTAATAGTGAATAAGAAATCAACATCAGAAAAAAAATTGCAGTAATTAAATAATGTAGCAAATAAAGTCATATTTATAGAAATGTTTACCAATTCATATATATATATATAAAATATTTAAAAAAATCTTGCAGGGAACAGATGTTTTTAAAAATTTTGGTCAATATTTCACGTTCTCTATTCAACATGCTTTAGTCCCTACTCATAAAATTATTTCATTCGTTTATTTTTCTTGACTTTATTGTATTAATTCGAATTTTTATTCTTTTAAATATGTATATAAAAATGGAAGTTTTTCATTAACTACCAGTTTTCCCTAATTATTTGCATTAATCTTGCTAAGTCATTGGGCATTTTATGCCCTGGCAGCATACTATCAATCCGTCGCCGTCGGAGATGCGCGGCATATTTCAAATTTGTACATTTAAATTAATATTAAAATAATATAATTGTTGAATTTGAAGTTTATCGGCCTCAAACACCAAAACCATTCTGATCAGTGCATCAGCTTTTGAGAATGCAACATTGACCTTAAAAAGGACACATTTTATATGCAAAATTTATCTTTAAATTTTATTTTTTAAATAGAAATCGTGAAGGAGGTTGAAGTGAGGCTATGATTTACAAATGCAAAAGTTAATTCATCAACATTTGTCATTTCCCCAAAATTTTATTATACAACTTTATGCGTTAGCACTCAAATAAAATTTTCTTTTTATTTTTTACCAATGAACAAACGGAAATTTAATTATTTAACGTTATGGGAAGTTGTTTTTTAATTTTGCATAGGTTCTGCGTTAAATTAGGAAGTTCTTTTGCGTTTAAAATTTGAGTTTGCTCTTTGACCTACTTTCGTCTCGTGAACACAAAGTTTTCTAGCGCGTGTTGGTTTGTTTATGGGCGCTATATTTTGTTTAGGACCGCTTATAAAGCTGGCCATAATGTTTTTGAAAGTTAAATTTATACTAATGTTAAGTAAATTATTTTTGTGCTTTTTCTTTACAAAACTAATCAGCCAATTACGCGCTTTATATATTTTAATTATAGTAATAATCCATTATAATATTTATATATTAATAATTATTCTTAATTGCTATTGTTTATTTTAATCATTGTCAAAGGCAGATTTTATTTTCGTTTCTTATAATTATAATTTATATATGTTAGTTTGAAATTGCATATATTAAAATTTCAATTTGTTCAAGCGATCATGTTATGTCGATAATTTTATTTTTAAGTTTATTTAATACTTTTCTAGTGAGCCGCAATGAATCATTTGAACTTTTAAAATAAAATTATTAATCAGTAATTATTAATCAGTATTTTTTAAATGTTATTTGATGTAAACAAATCAGGCGCAAAAGGTTCAACAAAGTGTCGACAGAGCAGATTTCCAATTACAGATCTCTTAAGAAGATAAAAATCGAAATATGCGCAAAATTACTATAAAGTAATTTTTTTATGTTAAATGTAAAAATGAATATCCGAGCTAACTGTGCCAAGCACTTTATTTGTTTCAAGGTTTTAAATATTATCGATCTTCCGAATTTTGTTCTGGTTTCACCCGAGGAATGCCGTTGTTTTAAAAGTTCACGTTGCATTCGAGAATAAATAGCTACCACACTCACCGGTTAAAAATATATATATTTTTTTTAATTTTAAGACAAACTATTTTTAAATGAACCAAAATAAACTTGTTTCTCCCCGTCATTTGTATGGATCCAGCGGCAAATATAAGTTATTTTTAGTCTTTAGCAATTTTTTTTCTGTNCAAGGTGCAAGTAAAAAATTCATCGTCGTTGGTGTAATGCAGCGGTTTGGCCTTCCGGTAAAAACGCGTGTAAACTTGGGGGTCAATTCGGCGGAGGCTCCGCGGAAATTGCTTTAACCAATGTCATTTGACCATTGTTTAAAAATAATATTCTGAATATATTATGAAAATATATATAATGCAACGCTGCTTTAGTGACAATATTTATAATAAAACCCAACTTATTTAAGACCCTAATAAAATAGATTTAAATAAAATTTAACTTCATAAAAAATTTTTGTTTATTTTTTATGTATATGAATATTTTTTGTTAATAGCAAACGCACATTGTAATTGTAACCTTGTGAGCGTTATATAAGTAATTATTTCGCATAAATTATAATTGGTCCAGTTTTTTTATTATATACTCTATTTTTTTTTGTTTTATTGCGAGCATTGCGACAAAATCATATTTTTATGATCTAAAAACGTGTCAAGATCGATTTGTCTTCAAAATATCGCATTTTTTCTTTAAATTTATTAGAGGATATGGTTTTTTTATAAATTTTCTAAGCGCTTTATGCTAATTATAAGTAGTTTCTGGATGACGTTGCAGCAGGGAGTCCTAGAACAAAAGCAAATGAACCTGCAACAAGACGTTAACGCCGGGAAAACCGTTAATTGTTGTTTCCTCAATCATATGGCTTGGCGTTGTCACGTTTCAGTAATTTTCAATGAATTAATCTTTATATTTATATAAATTTTATTTTTCATATTTAAACATTTTTAATATGTATACCGTGATACATGGTGAAAAAGTTTTATAATTATAAACTGTTAATTTTTTAAAATTAATTTTAAACATTTTTATTTTTTATAATATTTTGCATTCATTGAGTTAATTTAATTATTTACCAAAAGGGTCATTTTGATTGTGTCCAACCAACACTATTATTTAATTTGAGTTTTATTTTCTGTATTTTTGATAGTATTTTGCAATTTTCCATTAATAATCGTGATTTCACCCGCAAAATAGTGCCTGCCATCACAATGCGATGTATGCGATCGCGTTATATAATATTTTGTTCGATATTTGTATTTAATGAATTGAAAATTTAATTATATTCATCAAAATAAAATTTAAATTACTTTTTTTGTTCTTTTTTAAATATTTTAAATTTCTTTCATAATTTCATATTTGCATAAATGAATTTTTAATTAGGAATAAATCGTTGATTTATTTCGTTTAAATATTTTTAGATTAAAATGCTATTTTTATATTTTATTTGTAACACTATAATAGTTTACATTATGCTGAACACAAGTACGATTCGTTTGGTTTTAATTTGTAATCAATAGGTTGTCATCTAATTATCCATATTCTGGTTGCAATATCTTTTATATTTATTCTAGATGCAGAGTCACTTCAATCTTAATCACACGTTTACGGGGGGAACTGGGGCGCCGCGAGGTAATGCTAATTAAAACAATAATCAGATTTGAAATTAGACAATTAATATGAATCAAAAATAAAACCTTCCAATTTATTTCATTATTATAAATAATAATGTTTGGATTGCTTTTAGATAATTAAATTTTCATTGGTTTTATTTATTTTTTTATTTATTTGTTTTTATAATCTGAAAAAACCGTCGACGTTCCTCCCTATGAAGAATAAATACTTTATTATTTATTTAATGCTTTAGATAAAAATGTTATTTTTTCAATTTACATTTGTTTTTAAATTTAAAATGTATCTTTATTTTTCAATGGGGGCTTCGGCAAAATAATTCAAATGCCTACCGGCACAACGATGATGCAGACGACCTCAGCACAACCAACGTCGATGGCGGTTTTTGTTGGGCGGATAAAATCACTTACTGCTAAAATTTTATTCTTTGCTGAATGTTTTATTGCGGAAGGATCATATGTTTTATTCCAGTTCTCTTGCCACTACTACCTCATTTCTTTATCTTGTTTAATGTACTTAAAATTTTGTAAAATATAAGCATATTATTTTCTTAGTAAATTCTTTATACAAATTAAATTTTTTTAAATAGAAAAATTCGGTATCGCATTTAGCGCTGTGAAAATTCACTGGATGTAATTTTTGTATGAACTTCCACAATTGCATCTAAACAATTATAATATTTTTTAACACAGTTTAGTTTTGGATTATTCAAAAACATAATGTGGATTGCTGCTTGTATCTGAAGCTTTTTAGATTATTTTAAATTAAATTAGTTCTTCCTGAGTTAGACTCAAATTTAATGAACATGTTGAAAACGTACTCTTAACGTAATTTATTATTAATAAATTTCTAAAATTTTCAAATATCTAAGAATATTAATTTTCCAATTTGATTAATCAAAAATAGACTAGCTATTATTTGATGTCGCCCTTTTCATCAAAGAGATATTTATTTTTTATTTCAATTTTAAAATTCAGCAGCTATAATTTTTTCTAATGTAATCCAATTATTTCTTTGTTTAGTTTCTTAATTATGTTTTTTTATTATTTTGTTTTAATTTAAAATTTTTAACATTACATTAAACAATTGAGTAGATGTGTTTTTGCACAGTCATATATATTTTTAATATAATATAAGAATTAAACTATGAATATTAATATTAACTAAATGAAAAGCTTTGCGATGTGAGTAATCAGTTTGATTTAAATTTTTGCACAAGCTTAACATACTTAATAAGAGTGGTTATGAAGCTTGATACACTAAAAAATCTTTACAATAATTTTGAATATATATATTTGAGTGCTTGGTAAAAAAAGAGAAGCCTCGTGTGATTGAAAGTTACGGTTTCCTATTACGGAGATTTAATTATAATTATAAATAAAAAAAGCTCAACCTAATTTTTTATTTCATTACGACGGAAGACTTTTGTTTTATTTTTAAAGGATAACAATACACTTTTTATATATGACAAGATACCATTTCTTGTATTTCTTCTAGAAATGCCCGAGTAAGGGGGTGGGTGCATATTAATTAATTATTTTTATGAGTGAGTTTCACATTAATTTTTAATATTCATCAATTGTATTTTCTTTCTTAAATTATACTAATAACATGTTTAATTAATAATTATTAATTTATGACAAATGAATTTTTCTTTAAATGATTGTTCCCAAGTCAAAAAGCAAATTTGCGCTTGTGGGTCTTTCAAAATATTTGTTGTTAAACATTTTATTGTTGGTTTTTGTTATAATTATTTGCTAACATGCATATTCTCGTTCATCGTTTTCTTTTTGCAGTTTCGTAAACCTGTGCGTTTAATTAATTTTAAATTTGTTTCCATTTGTTCGCTTTAAGAATATTCAAATTAGAGCATTCATTATCAATTTTTTTTCTAATGGGTTTTCGGGTTAATCAAAATTCACGTGCAATACCTATAATCCAGAGAAACGGAGAGTAAACATAAAATTATTATCAGCAAATAGCGCGGCCAGGCCATAAAGCGCCAGAAAATGCAGTGTAAGAACTTGAAGGTCGTACGTTTTCCATATTAATTTTAAAAGTGTAAATAAAATAAAAACTAAACACATGGGACTCAAAGATATTCCACTATCATTTCACTTATTTGAAATTACAATTAAACCATAAAAGAATTTTATAAAAATAGGCTAAATTGTATTGGACCGCTGGAAAGCATATGATTGGTGGCCTGAAGAGTGGCATATCTATAGTTATATGTTTTTAAGAGCAATTCCTAAAAAATAAAATATGTAATATTATTGAAATTTTGTTGCTTTAATATATTATCAATAATAATTCATACCGAATAACATGAGAATTTAAAGCGGACTTTAAATTCACATATAGTTCCAAGAGCAACCAAATCTTGGCGAAAAGTTGCATTTACAAATTTCAACCGATTCAATAGCCGCTTTAAATTCTCATATTAATTTTTATTGACTAATTCGTAATCAGCGCATCAAGTAGCATTTTGACTTTTCGATATCGTGAACACCAATCTGAAGAAAAAGCCCAGGAGAATAGCAAAAAAATTATTAATCCTTAATATTTGTATGCCCAAAGATTTTTAAGAATTATTTTAATAAAATTAATTTAACAAAAATTGCAATAATGATAAATGTAATTATTTTAAAAGAGTTGATTGGTTTAGTCCTCATGAACATTATTAATTAAATTTAGGCATGTTTAATTAAATTGATTTCATTTTGTGTACACATAATAGTTCCAAAATTTACAGATTAAGCAAAATTTTGAATATTAAAATTAATTATATCAACCAAAAATAATTAAAAATTGTAAGCAAATTTTTATCAAGTTATTGTAATTAAATACGTGGTTGGGGATTTGAATTAGCGGGGAATTTCGCGTAAAAATAATTATTTGAAAATTCTGTGTTCAATTCAATGCTGAAGAAGATGAAAGTTGTACTTTTTGTATTGATTTTCTTTTGCTTTTTTTGCAGCTAGAAGTACTTTCTCAAATGATTTTGTTTTTCAACGAATTTTGCATTTATTTAATCCAAATTTTCGTTTGTTTTTAAGTTAAGGTTTTCTTTATTTAAAAGAAGATTACCTTTTTTGATTAAAACAAATGCAAAAGTCAAAGTATTCTTGACTTTCAATATGTGCAACTCCTATTTTGTAGATTGAGCATTCATGTGGACTTTTTTGTCTTACTTTTTATAACGTTATATGTATGGAACTATATTTTTTTAGATTGCCTTTTTTTGCCATTACTATGCTTAGTACTTTTGAAGAACTTTCATCGATTCCGCCTGGAACCATCATGGCGTATTTTTTTTGTTTCTTGGCTTAAAATATTATTTTGTTAAGTTCATGTTGTGGCCAGCTCATCAAAATTATGGATAGTGGAAAAAAATTGTCCATAATTCTAGCGTGCGCTTCCGGGGAACAGATAGTAGTAACGGAGTTCAAAAATCCAAATACACAAAGCTTTTTTTTTTCAACGCGTGCGTGTTAGGAAATGTAAATTTTATGTTTGGTGATGTTAAATTAGTTTTTTTCCAGATTTTGAAACTATCAGCTTTGAAGGCACAGCGCTTCAATCCCAAGTTTGATGGGAAAACGAATAATTGTATCTGGTGGATGAAATAAAATGTGATTTTTTTATGAATTTAGTTTATTTCCATGAGAATTTGCAAAATTAATGTTAGTTTTTAGCAGCCTTCTAGTGTTTTTTTTGATTAAATTACCTATACATTTTATTTTATATATTAATTTAGTTATTATATTTTTTATTAAATATTAATTTTAGGTCGCTATCCGCTTATGCACTTAAAGTTAATATTAAGTTTCTATATCTTAGTATAAATTGCTATACTTGATTAGTATCCATTAAATGCTTGTTCAATTTTTGATTACTGCAGAAATTAGTTAACTTTAGGCTTTTAGTGGCGGCACGGAAAAATTTTTCAAATTTTAATGGATCTTGTTTAAAGATATGCAACTAAAATTTTTACCCCAGTTTTTTGAAGCGCTTTTTGATTTAAAAATTCCTAATTTTTCCGGCGCCTATCGGCACCGCCGACACCTTCCTCCGCTGCCCCAGAAATTCTCAAAAAAAAATTAGAAATACAAATTTTAAAATTCTTACCGTTGCCGCAACCAGAATCCAGATCAGGTATTTTTCAATATCGGTCTCTAATATGAAGTAAAAAATTTTGGGATTTAAAATATTAAAAATTTTTTTGGAAAATTACTTTGAAATTACTTGGGGGTTTGCCATTACTTATTACTGATGACTTATTAATTATTACTATTTTATTTGACAATTACTGATTACGATTACTATTTTTTTTGACGTTACGAGAACCCCTCCTTGGGAAGCTAAAAGTTTGATTTTGTCTTTGATATAATAAATTAATTATCTGTTGTGTATTTATATAAATGATTTGATCAAATTATTTTTATCTCAAAACGCTTGTTATTTTTTGTTTTAATTTCCATTTTTTGTTTAAGTGTTGTTTGTAATAGTTGTTTAGAAAATATATTAAATATTTATTAGCGTTTATTTCAAGAACGTTAACATTTTTAGGAAAATATTGTTGATAAAAAAATCAAAATCAAAATGATTATAAGGCGATTTTAAACAAATATAAGAAAAATTTCCACTTCATATCTTGTTTTCTTTTTGGGTTTTTAACTATTATTTTGTTGTTTATGTTTTGCTCGCTAAACGCAAACAACTTCAATATTAAAAAATTCTTTTTTTTTCAAGGAATTTTTGAAGATTTATGACATTTTATTCAATACTTCTTGTAAAATTAGATTTAAGTTTTATATTTGTTTTATTATTCGTTTTTAAAATATAGTTGCGCCGGCATGGCATTGTCGGGTAGACTGTTCGTCTTAAATTTCTGATTTTTTTGTTTTGAATAAAATAAATTGCAGTAAATGAACAAAGGCATTGTTTTTTGGGGTAACCCGGAACATTAAAATAAGCACGGCCCCACGAGGACTACTCCAACCTTTCAACCCCGATACATTTGGCCTGATTTTAGTCTGTTCATAATTTGTCTCAATGATCAATATAAAACAGTCGAATAGTCTCAGTCTGATCTTTTTATCATGTTTTTCCTTTACAATAAGTTCAGAATTGCTGATCGGCACTTTTGGTTTTCCTCAAAAAGTTGCCAAGGGGCTATGTAGTTTTTTTGGTTTTATTTAACTATTAAGAAAGAGTTGAAATATTAAAATGTGCGTTTGCTCCTTTCCATATAAATTTTTTTAATTTTATTGTTTTAATACTTTTAATAGGATTTATTATTATGCAAATATTTTGTCTAATAATGATGCGTACCCGCCTCTCCCAACGGGTTTGTGTATCAAAAATAAATTGGCGCCCTTACGTTTATCTATTTAGTTTTAAAGTTTTAATTATTATTTCATAAAAAGTAATATTGGTTTCAAAAATTTCGCTTGCACTTTATTTTGAATTACAAAGTTTTCCTGATAGTTTTATTCTGTTCATTTTATTGTCTTAATTTATTCCTGACCGTAATGCCTTTCAAATTTTCTTTCCTATTTCTCGCGCTATTTTTTGATACCTTTTATACACTCAGTTTCCATCGCTTTATTTATATATTTTTTTTTCTTTTCAATATAATTTTCTTTTTTTTAATTTTAAGTTATTATTAATTTTTCTTAAATAATAAAATTTTTTAACATTTAAATATTGGATGACTTAATTTTTTAAAATTATTACATAGAACCGGTCAGTAAGTACTTCGTTATATAGTAATTTTGATTTAAAGCTTTTTGTATCTAGATGAAATTTGTAGTAGCAACCTAAAATAGTAGTTTTGCTTATTTCAGAATAGTATTCATTTTTGTAAGGATTAAAATAATATATCGCAGACACGTCGCCACAATAGTGCGTGTCTTTTTCGACAGTTGTTATCAAACTGTTTTTTGGCGAGACGTGGACGCCATTCCATCGAAGATTGTCCAGAACTACTGCATGTTCTGTGAAGAATCCGAAAGGCAGCCGCAGAGGGCACCGCCCATGTTTTTATTTTGGTGCATTACTTTTATTGATTTATTCAGTTTCTGGCTTTAAATTTACTTTTTTTATTACATTTTAATTGTTTTTTATCATATTTGTTATTTTTATACTTTAATTTTTAAATCTTAGCTCTGCAATCACGGCAATAATTAATTTTTATAGAACTCAATATTCATTTGTTCTTTATTTATATATCTTGGCTACAATTTTTTGATTTAATAAAATATTACATACTTAAATTCTTTTATTAATCAGAATTTTAATAAATTAAATTTTTAGTAGGTACTGTAATTGTCAACTACGCTTAAGATCTTTTCTGTTGTAATTCGCTTACACGTCCTTCTGAGCAGCTTAACGACTACTTTACTTAAAACATTTGATTAAATTTTATTCTTTTATTATGTTGTTTTACAGTTGATAGATAGGTTAAAAGCATAATTAACTTTGACTGAATTTGTATATTTGGCGAGACAAAACAACGTGCGATTTATTATCTTAAAATGCTTTCAGAGTTCGTCTCTGATACCTGATTCTTTTGTAACCTAGTCCGAATGCATATTTTGATATTTTTTCATTGTGCATCTTGAACGTATGTCAGCTATCTTGGGGCATTGGCCTGTTAACTTAATTTTTATCAATCACAAATAAACCAAATATTTATTCTTCTTAAAAAATATTATTAAATAACGAGTATAGTAAAATGAGTTTGACAAGTATAAAAAATTTTAAATAAAACCATCAAAAAATAAAAGTTATTAATCAAAATAAATAATAATAAACAAATAAAACAAAATTTTAAAAATATGAAAATTGTTTGCCTCTTAAAAATGGCTATTATGTCGTTAACTTGAAACCCCCTAACTGGAAATAGTAAACATTATTCATTTGCCCAAAAAATATACTGTAATAAAAACACAAAATATAAAGGTGGTTATTGAGGCCAATGGGGAGACCTATAACCGAGAGCCCTCTCGCTACACCCGCGGGCAGCTTAAGGCAAAGCTGATTGAGTAAGTCGCCGGGAAAGCGGCAGAGTTGCTCATCTGCAAGGCTGCGATAAAGATAAACGAAAATTGAAGTATTCCGCATCCCTTAAAAAGGAATTAAATTATAAATAATAACAAGCGTGTTATTGAAGATTTAAATTTATAATGT
>MEIZ01000163.1:47288-61197 GCA_001723225.1 Globodera ellingtonae | reverse complement strand
AAAAAATGTACGAATTAATTTAGTAATTTTCTTCAATAAAAGTTCTAAAAATAATGCGATATTAATTTAAAATTCTGATCCTTTCATAATTATTTAATAATACAAAAATCTACCGACTTAATTTTCTGTGCTAATTTTAAAAAATCAGAAAAAATGTACGAATTAATTTAGTAATTTTCTTCAATAAAAGTTCTAAAAATAATGCGATATTAATTGTAAAATTCTGATCCTTTCATAATTATTTAATAATACAAAAATCTACCGACTTAATTTTCTGTGCTAATTTTAAGAATTCAGAAAAAATGTACGAATTAATTTAGTAATTTTCTTCAATAAAAGTTCTAAAAATAATGCGATATTAATTTAAAATTCTGATCCTTTCATAATTATTTAATAATACAAAAATCTACCGACTTAATTTTCTGTGCTAATTTTAAAAAATCAGAAAAAATGTACGAATTAATTTAGTAATTTTCTTCAATAAAAGTTCTAAAAATAATGCGATATTAATTGTAAAATTCTGATCCTTTYATAATTATTTAATAATACAAAAATCTACCGACTTAATTTTCTGTGCTAATTTTAAGAATACAGAAAAAATGTACGAATTAATTTAGTAATTTTCTTCAATAAAAGTTCAAAAATAATGCGATATTAATTGTAAAATTCTGAGACGAAGGAGAAACTCTGAATTAATATAATAAATCTTCATAATGAATTAATTCAAAAACATAAAGTTGAGGTGCGTAAKGAGCTCTATCACGATTTATCAAGATTGATAATGAAACCGCAATTTTAAAAAATATTTAAAAGCAGGGGTTATTCGTCAAATGAACACAAATTTTTGGTATTGAGTAGAGTAAATCGAAGATTTATTTGACAATTTTAGAATTAATTATCTTAAATATTGGTAAACTAATGAACCAGAAACACAACAGGAAAAACGTCATGATCAAACAAATAAACAATTATTATTTTTAAAAAATCAGCGCATTAAAGTTAATTATACCCGAAAATTAAAAATGCAATATAATTTAAAATGAATGCTAAATTTGCAAATTATAACAATATACCTGATAGAAAGCGGGATTTAGAATAATTAAGGTGAGACGCCAACAGGACATTCGTTGGTACATTGGATAATACCCAACTCGGACATGTTTGAAGAGAGCAAGTTAAAGCAAATCGATCAAAACTAAAAATAAACGTAAACGACATATTACAAAGTAAAAAAAATACCTATTATTTAAATTGGATGAATTATTTAACTAAGAGTWCAAAACTAAATCTTTGTTATAAAGTTCTTCAAAAAATATACTATATAATGTAGGTAAATAATAGAAAGTCGCAAAATAAATGTTTTGAATAATGGCCGCTCAATGTTGAAATAATGATTATTACAACAACCGTATAAATGTTTAAATCGCGTTAATTTTAAATCATCTCAGCAATCGGACGGACACAAGTTCAAAAAATAGATCATCTAACATTAAAAAAAAATATTAAATAACAGTTAAGTTGACACTTTTATTGTATTTCTTACAAAAAATAGAAAAGCAAAAAATTATTTCAATAAATATTTACAAAATACAATTAAATAAAATGTTTAGCAGTAATGCTTCAGGGTATGTGATAACTATAATGAAACAGCTCTCAGCCGCACAAATCGCCACTAAAATGGCGTTTGCAGCTGTACTTAATTTAAATGATAATTAGATCGATCTTAAATTAATTGCTAAGTTTGTTTAAAGGGACCTTTTAATTTGCGCTGAAACATTAAWATATTTTGCTGTTAGAAAAAAATAGGAAAATAAAAAAGTAAAATGATTCATCTGTAAAATTTAAAAACTAAATTTTAACTCAAAATAATTTTAAACATTAACATAAATAAAAATAAATGTGGACAGAAAATAATTAAATGAACGAAAAAAAATATTGCTAAAAATAAAAATTTTGTTTGCTGCTGAAATAAAAAAAATATTTTTAAAAAAATTCATATAAGCGGAAATCTCTATTTTTGTAAATTACAAAAAACATAGCCTAGCAGAAAATAACGTTGTCGACGACACCTAAACTGCAAGAAGTTTGGTTATGTTAATAAAAATTAGCCAGTTTTTTATAAATTAAATTATATGATAAATAAAAAATAAAAAGAATTAAACGCAAATCTAATCTGTTTGGTGGCCGCGAATTAGAATGAATTAATTCAACTTTTTTAGATTTTACAGAAAACCAACTGATTAAAAGTATTAATTAATATGCATTTGAAAATGCTGCAACTTAAAGAAAGTATATACGGTTACAAATCAAACAAAAAATATTGCATTTAAATTAAATAAACGCAAAACTTTTATTTTACAAGAATACAAACACTTGCCACGCGTGTCGCAAGAAGCTGGAACATTATCAACGAAGATTGTAATGTTGCGGTGCACTTTCAACCAGGTGATAGTAATCGGAAAGCGCAGTTTTTAAATTTTCATTGTAAAAAATAATTTAACAAAATAATGACAATTTATGCGATTCATCCTAAAAAACACATATCTACAATCCAATAAATAAAAGGTATGACTTTACTGAAATATTAAATATACGAAAATACAAAAGTAAAATATATGTTAATTTAAGATAAATATGATTTTATAAAAGGGTTATTATTATAAAAAAATATTAGTTTCCAAGCCAAATCAAAATGGATAAATTAAAATTTAAACAATTTAAAAACTAATTATACAAATAATTAAATTCTGAATAGGTATCTAAAAAGTTTATCAAAAAAAGGCTCAACTCTAAACTAGTTGAAATGTGCCTGACGACATATATTTAGCAGAGTGTATTTAAAAAAAATATTCTATTTAAAATTTGATAAAATTACTTAAATAATAATCTTTTAATGATAAAAAAGTAAAACAAATTTAGATTAATTTAATTATGAAAGTCTATCATTTCATGTAGTTTGGAAATTCATATGCAATTGGCGCAAACTAATATAAAATTTGAATTAAAACCTTAAATAATTAACCTATTAATTGAATAATCAAAAATTAAAACTATACCAAAAAATTCATTTAAATTTTTATCAATTTAAAAATATTTGAATAAATATACAAAAAGTTACTCAATTATTAATAAATTAATAAAACATTTTGAAATAATTTATCGTAATAAAAAACAATAACAAGATTTGTTTTTCAACTTCAATCCAAATAAATAAATATTTAATTTAAAATAAATAAACCGGTGATGTTTCACAAGCTAGACGACTACCGGAACGCCGCAACGCTGTCTTAAATCTCTGAATCTTTTACCCAACTATTAAATTTTTCAGATTATCCTTTTCTCACCTTACAAAGGTTCTTTAAATTCCGTTGCTAACGCGCGTTTTTATGACTCCTGCAACTTTATAAATATTTTCGTTGATCCTCAAATTCTTGATTTAAAAGATACCCTTGGTTAAATTATCGTCAACATTTGCTTCGATAGGAGACTGGATTTTTGGATTAACAACGGAAATTTTAATCAATTACTCGGTAAAAGTTGGATATTATCCTTTTGAAAATGATAGCAGTATGGGGGGCAAGATTTGGTTCCAAATCTCGAGTCCCGACTCCCAAATCCCTTCCCAAGCTCCCCTCCCAACCTTCCCGACCCCTCACAACATCGTCGAACAAAAGTCAGATCACTACGCCATGCAATAAATGTTTGATCACGATCGAATGGTCGATTTTTTGCCGGGTTTTTAAAATGAATTGGTTACATGAAACTTTAACAATGCCTCCTAAAAGAAAATGGGTCTGAGCCGTTCATGTAGAAGATTTAATCAATCGGAAGCTTATCGAATTGCTAAATCAATTACAATGTTAAAAATAAAATCAAAATTATATAAAAAATCGAAATTAAAATTACTAAATCAGTTAGAGCCGAAAAGCGAAAGTGCAAGACAAGACATACAAATAAAAAACTAATTTATGCAACTTTTTACAGAGCACACCTGCTAATATTAAAAGATTATAAATAAATTTTGGTAAATTTAACAAACGCTAAACATTAAATAAGCGATAGGTTAACAAATTTTATTCTACTTCTATGCAATAAAGTTGATTTAATAAAATAACAAAGTCAATATTAAAATATAAGATTTTCTAAATTAATTAAAAAAATGCCTATTCCTCTACAGGCAAGACTGTGGAAATCAACGTTACCCCAGTCCGGCTTTTTCCTTTCATTCGAAGAAGAATTCTCAAATATGGGCTTGAAATCAAAATTATTTAAAAGTCAAATAAATCGTTCATTAATTTTTCAATTGTTAAAAATAAATTTGAAAGGGAATAATCAAATTATTAAAGATTTTTTGATTTTAAATCATTCGTGGAGGATTTAAATCATTTACAATTAAAAGAATCCGTCGAAATAAAAGTTCCACAATTCTTCGCAACAAACTCATGGAAATTTGGATAAATATACGCAAGCCAGTGTAGAACATGAGAAGTATTCCGGTGTCAACAAAAATAACAAAGAAAACCTACAATAATGCACCTCAAAACAACACTCACATTCTGTATTTTAATTAAATAGCTTTAATAATAAAAAAAATGCATTATTGGTTTCTAAATCAACAAAAAAAAACCTGAAAAAAGTTGAAACATCCTTTAACCGTCAATAATTTTTACTGTCTTTTAAAATGACAGGAGCAATACAACAAATCGACAGATTCATAAAAGATAAAAAAATACTAAAAAATGTCGATACATTTACAATTCGTTAAATCATCAATAATTTATAAAGCCACCAAAATAAGCTGTACTAAAATTTATTTCCAAATTTCTTATACTGCACAAAATTAAAAACATCAATGAGATAGAAAAAATGTTGGTTTAAAATGCACTACCAATCTTCAGATTCTGATTATTATGACCATTTTGAAATTACTCCAATAAATTTTATTTAATTGACAAAATAAACGATAGTTTATAAATAAATCATATTTWTTTTACGCGCTTCAAGCCTCAAACATGCAAAACGCCGGTTCCAAGAAAAAATAAATCCTACGATTATATATTTGGTTATGAAAAAAAGCCACGCGAGCCGACGTTCGCGCTGCAGCTAAAGATTCTACTACATATTCATAAAGTTGGAGGATGCGGTGCAAGAGAATTTCAGATAAATAAATAAATTGATTTGAAACATTGATAAAAATTAAAAACTAAAATAATGAACATTTGATAAAAAAATAAGCTTTTCAAATAAGTAAAAATAAATAGTTTTTGTAACCAACGGATATTTATTAGAAGTCAACTATTATTAAATTTWAAAAAAACTATTTTATTAAATAAAAACAAATTATTTTCAACTCAAAACAAACATCAGATAAGAATACCTTCAGAGCAATAATAAATTCATCTGTATAAAAATTTAAATTAACTAAAAAAGGTCAAATAAAATTTTAAATATTGAGTTAACAAAGCTTAAATCGACTAGCCTTATTGAAAAATAATATTAGAAACACAAAATATTTATACCTACGAACGCCCAAAAAAGAAATCAACGCGCCACATCCCGAGAAGATAAGAATGCTAATAACAAATAAAAATATATTAATATTTAAGATAAAAATACAATATTACATACATTTAGAAAAAATTAGAAGATTATACAAAACAATAACAAAACTTAAAATATTACAAACTTAATGCAGTTGTGCAGTAAAATATAATATAAAATTGCGTTTTATGTGTCCCAATTAATATTAAAATATTTATATTGTATTTGTAAAACAGCAAACTGCAACCTCAAACGCTAACTGTAATCTTTATATATTTATACACAAGCATATAAAATTAAAAAATCAAATATTAATGAAATTTAATTTTTTTTAGTGTTCATTTAACTATTTCAAATGCATCCCGAACAACCACAATCGACCATAAAATTGAATTAATTACAAAGTATAATAATGAATACAAAACATTTWATGGCAGCACTAACGGTTGGAATACAAACAAGTGTAGACTCACACACAGAAACAAACAAACAAAAAAACAAGTAAAAATATAAATTTTACCTGTCAATATTTTTCAATATAGTTGTTAATAGAGCTTGATAATTAAAGTTATACGGATTATTCATTACGATTTAAGAGGCGTAAAATAAAAAAGTATGCCATAATGTATAATAATTGGCTGTATCAGTTTATAATTTGGACCAATAAAATTTTTTGTATTATGTTAAATAGGGTACATTAAATTACAAACTACCAATATCCAAACAATTTCATTGGTAAATTGTCAAAAAGGAATATTACTTGTTAACCCACGATGAAAACAAAAAAGAGTACAGAATGAAATAAAATATAATATATAAAATTTTTAATTTTAGTTTAATTGTCCAATACGAATAAAAACCGCGCATTATGCAGACACTGCAGTAGTAATATCGATTACTAAGCGTAAAGATAAAATATTTAAAATAAAGTACATTTGACCAGGGCCCGGCAACTCAACCAACAAATTTTTTTGGGAAGTTGAGTTTTGGGTCAATTTTTGGCCAAATTTGTATGCCCAGTATTTTGTACAAAACCCTAAAATTTTTTTGAAGAGATACGAAGTCTTCCTCTGAAAACAAACAAAACAATCAAATAMAAATTTTTTTGCTGGAAGCTCATATTATTTTCTTCGTACATAATTGGAATAAGTTTTAAAGATTACAAATTGATATTATCATAAAATACATAAAGTAAACTAATAAATACACGAAAATTTTAAAAAACATTTGTTATATGACAATAAAATTAATTTTCAAATTATTAATATAATATGAAAAATTATGTTGATATTKCCTACAAATTTTAGTGATGGCCATAAATTTAAACATAAAAGCTACACGAAATTTTTGGCGGATTTTAGCAAGTTATAAAAAACGCAATCAAATGGTTTCCGAACGACAAAAATTTTGCTCTTGTACAACGCCATTTTATTATTTCAAAAAGTCATTCGACAAAACAAAAAATAGAAAAAAATAAAATATGCTCTATCTTATTAAGCAATTTCTAAACCGTCGGCGAGTTCAAACTCTATCGAACTGAAAATGGATCGAGAATTTCATGTAGGAGCCATCTCCAAAATTCCCTTATTCCAGTCTGTTTTAACATAAAATATTAAATTGCGGTTAACAAAAATAAAATAATTAAAGCTCAATATTAAATCATAAATTATGTTTTTGAGAAAACCCAAAAAAAATTCCAGGCGCGGAAGTAAACGTTCGAAAGTAATGTTTTTGATCAATATGTTGGTTTAATTAGTATCATTGCAGTGTCTTTTATTTAATAACATTTATCATTGCTGAAAATTTTAAGGTAAAGTTTAAGTTATAATTTCAGGTAAGCACCTTTTGCTTTCTTCACCAAATCTTATTATTCTTTAAAAATTAATAATTATTTAATTTATAAAGTTTATATTCGCCGCGAATAAAACACACTATAAACAAAGTATCGCCCGATTCATTTAAATCATTTAAAATCATTGCTGTCAACTAATTTGATATTTTGAAAATTTATTTTCAAAAGCAAGGAATTCAAAAATCATATAATTAATCTGAAAACAAAATATAAACGACAAAATTATGTTAAAATGAAATTATCTTTTGTTACTTAAAATGTCAGAAAAATATTATAATATTGAACAATGAAATTGGAACAGTCGTCGCAACGTAAAGTTGATGTGACCAAAGAGTAATTAAAATATCATAAATACCCTCGTTTTTCTGAAAAACATAAAACTGAAATTTCAAAAGTCTGTTCAGTTGAGGGAAACATAAAAATATATATTATATTTAAATCCATATTGTGTCTTGGAAAACCTATGCTTGACGAGATGATAAATTATATCATTAAAATGTTAATATAAATTAAATCAATTTTTAAAATCATATTTCAAATAAATTTCACTACTTTGATAACTGCAAAAATGTTATGTTAATAAAGGCAACTATAAAAGTAGATTAATAATTATCCTTATTAATAAATAAGGTCTCTTAAATAGGTATATATATTACATTTCCCGCCAGGGAATGTTAAACAGATAGCAGCAACAGTATTGCAAAGACACAGCCAGGAGATTTTGCAAATGTCCGGCAAAAAAAGCAATACCGCACATTTTTAAAAATAAAACGAGGATTATTTTTCAACATTAAACTTTTGATTAAGCTTGAGCTTGAAAATTACAAAAAAAAATCTCAAGATAACGGGCATAATAATTAAAACAAAATTGAAAATCTCGGCTGGAAAACACTGATGGGCGGCATTATGCCCTTATGCAAAAGCACATAATTAAAATAAATTAATGTAATCGACACCAATGCTATTTAAAGTAAAAAATTTACGTGAAAATTTGATTTATTTATTAAATGATAAATTAATTAACACATTCCAATAATTACAGCTTTAAAACATATACGAAAAATTGTAATAATCATTGAATAAGTAGCCCGGTAACTGTTTCATAATATTGAAATAAGACAAATTAAATAGCTAATAAAAAATCGTAATATAGTAACATTGTTAAATAATGCCACAATTAAGTATACGTGCAGTTCATTGCAGAGAACACGCATTTGTATCGAACGCTCGATTACATATTTTTTCTAATAAAATGTTAAATTACTAAGATCTAAAAAATTGAATTTTTAAGTCTATCAAAATGTATATTTGTTGGTCTCGAACGACAATGGCCTCGAACGACAATGGCCTCGAACGACAACAGATAGCACGCATAGCATGTACATACATACATAAACAGATGAAAGAAATACAATAAAAACATTGAATTTAATAAAACCCGAATTTTGATAAACTAAAAATGAGTTCTCATAAAACTAAAGCCGCCTATGAAATTTTAAAATAATTTTGGTTATACAAAACAATTGAGTTTAATTATGAAGACCAAATTAAAAATCTTATAAATATGGGTGACTGGCACAGCTGGTTCCAATTATTGATTTAGCCTTAATGAAAACAAAAAAATTCCAAACATTCATTGCCTAATAAATATTATAAAAGAATCTAATGTAATAAATTATATAAAAATATGTGTAAGAAAAAAAGAATTCAAGATTATTTATATTAATATATATTTTTACAAAAGTTTCGACAAATAATTTATTTGACAAGTAATATAAGTCGCACAATCATTTAATAAATATTCAGAYCCAAGACAAAGCATAAAATATTAAATTCAACTTCAATTGACATAAAATTGAATTTCAAAGGCCAACAGTAAAATTCATTTAATCTACAATAAAATAAAAAGATTATTTTAATTAATATTGAATAAAATCATTCGCAATACAATGTCCTTAATTTATAATGGATAAAATACAAAAGAGTAGCCGAGAAAACGACTATTAAGCTGGTATTCCTTCGAACGCGTTTACCGCACTTCTAGTTTGCTGGAAAAGGATGCCGAGAACTCAAGCACGAGCGAAAAGCAAATTTCGACTTAGACATGCATAGTGGCCAAATTAAATTATATAAATTAACATCAGTTGTAATATTAAAAAAATTCAAATAAATTTTTTTACATAGATTTAAAAATAAATACAATAAATCTTCGATCTAATAATGAATATTGATCATAACTTTTAATAGGTGAATGATACAGATTAAACTTAATTGCAAAGTTATTAAAGAATAGCCTAAAACTAAAATGGTAATATAACATCAAAAATTAGTTTTTAAAAATTATTTAAAGGAAAAAATAAACTAATTCTCTAATTAATTTTACAAAATAAAAATTAGCAATGATATTATTGAGAATTTACTTCATAATGTATTAAAGTCTTTTAACAGCTGCCAATATCTGAACTCAATTCTTGTTAAAAAAAATCAGAAAAATAAAACAAATTAATTATATTAAATTTACTGCTGCGTTGCGGATCATGTAAATAACAGTTTTAAACTACGCTAATAAATATTTCTATTGTTATTATAATTTTTTTTATTATTTATATAATTTTCAAGTATTGGCAGCTGATAGGGACAAAATATTTTTTTTTTTGCATGGTAAAATACAATTGCCGACTTTGGTATATCGTCGAAAGGATTTAAGTAATTTTCATTTAAAGATTAATATTGTCATTTATAAAAGTTATTATTTTAGGTAAAGAAATTTATTTGTAAACTTTATTTTTAATTATTCATATTATTTCATTGTGAAACGGACTGTAAATTAACAACGATTTATTTATAAATTTTTTTAAAATTTTAAATTTACGTTAAATATAAAAGTTCCACTGCAGTAACACTTTCATTTGGGTATATTTTATATATGTAGCATGTTGTTGTCATTATAAAAGGATTAGTGCATTCCGCTGCCTACCCCGTAATGATGCAAAATATTGAGTTTGAAACAATGATTTTTTATTATTGGTTTTTATTTGTTCAATAGTGGATGCGTTTGTGAACTCCACGACTTTTTTCGTACAATCAGTCTCTTGGGTTAGAATTGACTACTTTTCCAAGCTTGCTTTTTCTTTTTAGTTGACATTTTATTTTTTAATTCTGTTTTGAATAAAAGGGTTAATTTATTTTATTGTGTTTGCTTTTAAATCCTATCCTACAACTTTATGTTATATAGTTTACTATCCAGCTTATTCATCAGTTCAGCCACTTTAGCTTCGTTGTAATTAGTGCTAAAAAACCATTTTAGTCTTTAACAATTTTCTAAATTTACTTTTTTAGCAATTTACTACATTATCATCCTTTTTTTCGTAGATAATTTGCATTATTTTTATAAAATAAATTAAAATATTATACCACCGTAAGTTCTCGAGAATGATTATCTTTTCCAATTTTTAACGTTAGAAATGCATTATTCCAAAAAAATTTATCGTTAGATAAATTTAAATAATATCATAATTTGAAAATCCGATTAATTGGCTAATTAATTTACGTTTATTAATAGAAGAATTATGATCATTGGAAATATTTAATTTAGAAAGTTTTCGTCTATTAATTATGATAATTTAAAATTTTTTAATATATTTAATAAAACTTTTTTTTAATTTTATACAAACGCATAAATGTAATAATAAAAAAATTTGAGAATTGCATTAATAAAATAAAAATCAATATAGAGATTAAATTAAATATCGTAAGTTTCGCTTGTTACGAATAATAAATTGCATTAACAAATTATTGAAAAATACGGCAAGAACAATCGTTACAATGAATTTAGTTTTGTTTTTGATTAAAAGCATAAGTTCGCGGCCTCCGACCCCTGTACGGGTACAGCTGGTCCCCACGGTTTCAGATCAAGATAATTTGGGTGATTAGTGGGCTGAATTTTTTAAATTTAAACTATTTTATTTATTATCTTTTTTCAATTTTATTCTTTTTAAGTTTTGGTGAGAGGTTTTTTTAATTTGTATGTTCAGTTGTTTAAAAGTCAGCGGGCAACGCTTAATAAAACTATTATTTCATAACTATAAATAATTCATAAGTAGTTCGCGGCCTCCGACCCCTGTACGGGTACAGCTGGTCCCCACGGCTTCAGATTACTTTCTTTTGGAAGGTACCAAGGATTATTTGATACCAGTCTGTTTAAAATAACTATTACAATATGAATTGACAGGGGTGACTCTGAATTAAACTATAAAACTTATAAATAATGTTTTATGTACATTTGCCAATAACCAAAAAATGTTTTCAACATACAATTTTTATTTTATGTTCTATACCTGAGAATATGTGCCTCTTTAAATAAATGATTAGAAGTAAAAAGTTGATTTCAGAAAATACAAAAAAAAGTTTAACAAGCCTCAACATGTCATCATGAGGTCGCCAACCTCGCGATACCCAGCTAACCACTATTTCGAGTTGGCCATCAAGGACGCTTATTTGTTAGCACGCATCTGTCCTTGAAGCATTTAAATAAGTAAAACTCAAAAAAATGAATATAATTTTGTTCCTTTTATTATACATTTATTTTAAATGGTTGTATATAACTATTGTTAATTTGCTTAATTTGCAATAAAAATGTTGTTGATAAAAATTTAATTATCCAAAAAACAAATTATTTACAAATTCAAACGGATTGAAACACTTAAATCGATAAAATTCTACAGCAACACTCTTTTATTTTATAATTGCGTGACAGGCAGTAAATTTGAGAAAAAATAAATAGTGATAAATAAATAATCTATATTTAAATAATATATTAATAAGAACATATGTGAACAATATTCTGGTATATAAATTCAGGAATACTACATACTAAAGAAATATTCAAGTACTAAACATAATGCAACAACTTTCAATTATATTTGCAAAAATACAAATAAATATTAAATTAAAAAAAACATTTTTACTTACAATTTGCAAACGTCAGAATAATTTTATTTTCGTACAGCATATGGACCAAAATAATGATGTTGGTTTAGCGAGTGACATAGCACGAGCGAAACAATATATTTTAAAATTACTTAAATAATAATTTTTAATGATAAGAAATAAAACAAATTTTAATTAATGTAATTATAAAGCCTAACAATTTTCACAATAAAGAATTAGCCAGTTGGACTTAAGAAAAACAAATGAAAACAACACTTTAAATATTAAAACAATGAAGAGATGGGATGGATTTGCACAATGAAAAACAAAATTCATCATTCAAAAAGACTATTAAAAAAAAATTGCAAAAATAATAAAATTACAAATGAGCATAAAAGAATTCACACAAAAAATGTAATATACAATATCATATACGCCATGACGTGGGCCAAATGTATGGGCTAAAACAAAAATTTCCGCCGAGACTAGTAGTTGTACCACGCAAAGAGCAAACAAACCGTTAACAGAGCGGAATTCAGCACGACGCAGAGAATCTACTACAATTAATTTTAAGTTTTATTAGGTAATCAATTTATTTTTTTATAAATATATAAAAATAAAATAATAAAGAAAAACCAACTATCTGTAAACACTAAACTAATTTTGTCAAACAATTTTTTGATATATGTACTTTCATGTTATTCAAACTTAATAGATTGCCCAATTTTATAAATCAATGTCAGAAATATTAACAAGATTATGTTGATGACAAAACAATCGAAAATTTACATTCCAAACAAATATGCGAATCAGCAACTAATTTATCAATAAAATCAAAAACAAAAAATATAAAGTTTATTTGTGAGTATAAAGGTTTGAATTTTTGAATTTTTCTAAACCTTTGATACCTATCCCCTACAACTATAAAATTTAAATAAAATTTGTTAACAAATCGTATGCTAAACATTTAAAACTTCAGGCCAAACTAAGTACCCAGGACATGTTGGATTGTTATGAGGGCTGCACATAATGAGCCGCCTACCTCGGAAGTTTTTAATTAAAAATGTTTTTTCTTCATAAATGGCGAAATTTTGCTGATTCTAATGAAATACAAAATGAATTTGCTAAATCCTTAAATTTCTTACCGCATAAAAAATATACAATGAAACTGTAAACATCAATTAAATTCACTAAAAAGGCTAAATATTAACTAGCAAAGTGGAAATGCTCTTGGCGGAATATCGTGAACTACTTCTGAATGTTAAATTYAAACTTAAATTTTATAAATAAACAAAAAAAAATTTGTTTAATTTTAAATGATGGGCATATAATTAATAAATTTCTATTTGTGTTTAACGTATATTTTAAAAATATTTAAATATTCATGGAATCTTTTCCAAAAACTCATTTTAAAAGCGGAACGAAATTCTTATAAATAAAATTTAAAAAATTTAAACTACAAAAAATAGCAATATTTTTAAAAATCATAAGTTTATAAACTTAGCACATAATTTTCTCCATGGTCACGCCAACTTCGTTGCGAGATTTTGTATGCCCGGTTCGGAGAGCTTTGCGTGCGTGAATTAT
>MEIZ01000163.1:31275-47238 GCA_001723225.1 Globodera ellingtonae | reverse complement strand
AAAAGATTAATTAAAATCTGTTTATTTAGTTTCTCCAAATAATAAACAAATCATTTGAGTTTTTGGGATTTTCGTTCTAAAATAAGCTCGAAATATTTTTAGTCATCTAAAGATTTGTTTGCCTATTTCGCCATTTTTACAAAATTCCCTTCAGAAAAATGTAATCAAAATTCACTCCATAAATTTGTGTTTTTGCCCATGCACCCTCAAAGATAGAAGTTCTGAAGCAGTTTGATTTTTCGAAAAAACTTCTAGAATTATTTATTTTAAAAATGATGTGAAATACCTCAACTGATAATTTACCATGCAAAAAAACAAGTGTTTTAAATTATTATTCTTATTTGTATTCATTTTTTCACACCTATTTTTTCTTCCACACCCGGGGTTTGGAGCCTCTTTTGGCACTTTTCTCACTTATTTTAGGCGCTTTTTTGAGATTTTTCGAGCCTAAAGTAGAACCCGGAAATTAATTCTAATAACAAATACGACTCTAATGCTATCCCCGTAATTTGAGAACCAATTAATGGAAGGTATAATGGCCGGAATAATTAATAAATAAAAATTAATTTTAACAAAGCTTAATTGTTTTTTGTAGATATTATATTAAAAAACTCCACTCACTCTGTTCACTGAAAGAAAATATTAAGCAAAAAGTAGATAAAATAATATACTAAATATTATAAAATGTTTTATATCCAAAGCAAAGACTTAATCAAACCAAGAATTAAAATATTAAAAAAAATTAAAAATTAATGCTAAAAATAATTAATATTGGTGAATCAATCAAGTGATACAACAAAATCATCTCAAAAGAAAAAGGAAGGATACATGGAGTCATGTTAAAAATTACAATGATAATTATTTTAAAATAAGTACCTAAATTGAATTTGTAACCTAACAAAATTATATTTGAAATAACACCAAATGAATCAACGAATTGGCGAGAATAAAATGGCGAAATTGAAATGTCAGAAAGTAACCAAGTCAATAAACCTTTAAAAGCAGCAGGGTCACACCTCTGAGATAGGCTAACTAAATCCTTGCAACATTTTCTTCTTTGCCAAACAAAGAATAATTCTAAAATTAAAAAGCGATAAACAAAAAATCTAAATAAAAAAATAATATGTGATTAAAATTAAAAATTTTTTAAATGGGTTTAATCATTAATGAATAGATGGCAAAGGGGGTGGGTGTATGCTGACAACGCTTTGATGAAAAAACTCTGAAATTTCTTCAAGACTCATCGGCACCCCCCGCGTATTGAAGGGACATGGGTCGAGGGCGACGCCGGCGACGACGGTGTAAACAATGGGGAAGGAGGCGGTGCAGAATTTATTAAAAACATACAAAAACAAAAAATATTTTAAATTTATTGGCATGTTTGTTTAATATAATATTAAATGGAGAATTCAAGGTTATAATATAAGTAAATCCAGTGTGATGCAAAATTATAAATTTAATGCTAAAAGTAGGCTTGCGGGGTCGGAGAGCCTACGACTGGCGTTCCAAAAGGGCAGGCTTATTTAAAATAATTATTTTCATTTAAAACCCAAATTTGATAATATTCAAAAAAATAAAACAAATAAAAATAAATTGCACAAATAATTTTAAAAGGATCAGTTTCAAACAATGTGTCGAACAGATTTGTAATGGTTTGTCTCTTTTTTGTGTAGACAAATTTGTTTAGTGACATCGAACCGCTGGATGTACGGAATCATAACATCCCACGAGAGAATTGAGCCAACAATAATCCGCCATTGGAAGCAAAAGGTGCACTTTATTTAAAAAGAAAGCAAAGCAACAGCGTTGTTGTGCATGTATATATTATACAACATTATAATAAATAAACTAGATAAAAATGCTATATGTAGAACAAAATAACAGTATATTAATAATTACCGGCATAAATAACTCCATTCATCAAAATGGTACAATTTATTAAAGAAAAATAATTTATTTAATCCAAGGCATAAATTTAAAATTTTTCAATTATAAAAATATTTTACCTAAGTTAAAATTTAATAATTTTAATTGGGTATTATGTTAATTAATTGAAAAACATTTATATATCAAAAGGCGACAAAAAGTATTTCAGAGAAAATTAAAATAATTCATAAAAATAGATCTTTAATAAAAAAAAACAAGATTAAATATTGCTATTCATGATTAAACAGTTAAAAAAGTTTAAATACTCATCTAATCTGAAATATTTTAGTTTAAAAATTTAGAATGAGCCTTTAAAAATTATCGATTTAATCAAATATTAATGTTTGTTTAACATACCTAAGATTCACATTGATTTCCAAAATATTTCAATGAATTTTTTCTTTATTCTCTTTATTATGACATCGATAAGACTGTCTTCCGGCCAATTCCCGTTCGTAAGCCAATAAATCGAGTTTTGAAATAAACAAATGATAATCATATAATTAAATTAAAATGTAAATAAATATAAGAATGCTTTCGTAAATTTTCATTTTAATTTATACATTATCTATCATAATCATATGGTACATAATTCAATATATTTATAAAGCGCCTAGAATGGCTTCACCAATGCACTGGTTTTCACTCTGGTAAAATCATTTGTTTCATGCTTCTCTTTCTTCGCAGCGCTTTACTATAAAGGGCACAAATTTTCTAGCATTTTATATGTTAATGATTGTTGAGTGTTTGCTTATTTTTCAAATGTAATTAGCATGAGTTATTTTAGAACTTACATAAATGGGTGCGAATTTGAAAAAAATGCGATGCCAATTTAAAAATAAAAATGAGAAATATTGAAAAGCGTCAACATTTACTAAAGTGATTTGTATTATAATATCAAATACGCAATAAATGTTTTAACCATGTACCAATTTTTTTAGAGCGCAATCTTTGAAAATACATAATAAAAATAAAAACCGATACAAATTAAAACTAAATAAACAAGAAGAAAATGAGAAATCTCAATTTAGAAATTAGGTACATAGAAATCATCAATGATAATGTCACACGATAAAGTGACAACAAATATGAAAAAAGCCATAATGGGGAAAATAAATGTTAACACAAATAATATTAAAATAAAATCAAATATTATGTATAATTCATTAAAGAAATTAGAAAAATAAGTGTCTTTTATTATTTAAAAATGTCGACCTGGTATTCTTAAACTGTTAAGTAAAATTGAAAACATTGTAACTTTGGTTGTTTAAAAAAAATTTAAATGAAGTATAAATATTTGCGTTGAACTTTATAACTTTTTACAAAAATATCAAATCAAATTAGCGCGCAACATATCATTTTATGCATAAATAATTTACAAAGCATTTGTAGTAGCTGCAATAAAAATGTGCCTATTTTGCAAGATTAGATAAAGCAATTTTTTTTTCTCATAAAAAAAATTCATAAAAAGTTACTTATATACTTGAAATAAAAAATAAAATATATCAATGAAAGGCAAAATACAAAAATAAAAAATATACTCATGGTTTTCGAGTCAAACTAATTAAGATTAACACAAAAATTTACTTTTATGCTTTTGAGCGATTTATTCCTAGAATTGCAACCCATGGACGATATTTTAAGTAATTAAAAATTAAAATATATAATGAAAAAAAGATCCTATATTTCGAAAACAAAAACTTTATTGCAAAAACTAAAATTGGTCTAATAACAAATGACATTATAAATAATTGTAATTTTAATCAAAATAAATGATAACGTTTTTAATAATAAAATAATTATCTTGAGAATACATACATTTTTTCAAAATAAACAATCTAAAATAATTGAAAAAAAATTTAATTATAAACCCTAAAGTATTTAAAATGTTTTATGCACACGTCGGAAGCCATTCGACCTTCTCGAACAAATAAACTTTGCTAAAAAATTGAATATTTATTTATATGTTCCTTTTCCCAGCCCTATTTATTACAATACTTTTTTTTCTCTTAATAATTGTATTTAAATTGCTATTTTTTATCTTAAGTGCCGCAAAGCGGTCCACAACCGCTCGTATATTATTAAAAACAAAATTTTTTAACCAAAAATTCACAAACTAAAAATTACTTTTTCTTTGACAAAATGCACCGCACAATTGCGATCCAAATATAACTAAATTCTGTCAAAAAAGAAACAATCTGGAAAAGGATGGAGAGGAAATTCATTAACTTTATGCGAACCAGCCCCCTAAAAATTTTCACTACACATTTTAAAGATTTATAAATTATTGAAAATTCTTATCAAATAACTATAATTTAATATTTTTATAATAAAACCAATTCTATACAATTTTAAAATAGTATTGCTACTAAGCAGTGATTGAAAAAATCAAAAAATGTCAAAATAATTGGAAAAGCCAGCAAAACGGCAACACTGATTCATCGGGAGAGTCGTGTTATCATACATGAAGAAAGCAAAAATAACTTTATAATATAAAATCATTTGATGCGTGTTCTATTGGTGAAAATACCAAAGTCGAGAATTTACTTGGCTTAGGAACGTGTCAAGAGGGCTTTTGAAGAAAGCGAGTGCCAAGAAATAATATTAAAAGCATAGTTAAAGTATTTTAAAAACATAAATTTATATAAAAATAAATATGCTAATAACTAACTGCAAAGCCGGGACTCATTGAACCCCGTGCAAGACTCAACCAATTTAAAAATAAATTTTTTAGTTAAAAATTAAAGGACAATAGATTTTAGGGTGGATTCGCTCTTTACTTCGAACGACAACATTAGAAGAAATAACATTATAAATGATATGATTAATGTTTTATATAAATGAAATTATAAAAAATATAAATATAAGATAAATAATTACATAATTCTTTTATCGATAGCAACGATTAACAAAATTGAATCTTTTGAGAAGAAAATTCACCGTTTGCCAGAGACGTCAAGTTTCGAGTACCGCAAAAGTATGGATCGTATTTTGTACAATATGGTTCTAATATATTAAACAAAAATCCTTTTATACATATAAGCACTTAAGAATACAAGCGGAAAATTTTTTTTAATGATATTAATCCTACTTAAATATTTGATAATAATACCGAGTATCCGGTCGACATCTAAATCTATGTTTAATGTAAATAAATTTAAAAAAAAACCTTAAAAATGATTTAATACAATTACAAATATGCAAATAATAAAAAGGGGTCAAATACAATACTTTTTAATAAACGATGATTTAATTAGTCCAAGGAAGTTTCTTACAATATTGAAATGCATGGAAAACGAAAACCTTACATATAATTTTGCAAACTGAATAAGACGAACAGGGACAAGGGACTTCAAGTTACGGGAATTTAATATTAAAAATAGATTATTTAAAGGCATTCATTCTTAGCTGCCAATCCAATGGCTGAAGTACTGTGTGCAGTAATTTAAATTTGTTCTAAATGAAAAAATATGAAAATTTATCAGATTTATCTTGAAATCAACCCTCAAACATTCTGATAAACGTTAATAACAACTGACAAAAAAATTGGTAACATAATAAAAAATGTAAAATAAGTGAAAGCAAGACACGTCTTTTCAACACATACAACCAAATTATTATGGTTCATCTTTAAATTTAAGTATTGCCTTTTTAATATGCTTTAATAAAATGTGATATTAAACCAAAAAACGAAAAAAATAAATTAATAGTTTAAAAAGGCCACTTAAATGCGATTTAATATAAAAATCAAAAAAAAATTTTAACGCATAAATAATATTCAAAGATTAAATTTACATTTCTTCAGAATAATACAAAATATAATTAATAAACACTGGGATTCTGCTTTAGAGTTACTGATGCTTAGTCGCATAAATCTTTTCAAGTACTTGCATTTGATGCATATTGAATTAAATTTAATATTTTGCAATAGTCTAAAAATATATTTTATAAACAAACATCAAATCTAGGAAAACAGAGGTATTAATTTTGGAAGCAACAAATCATAAAAGGCTCTGGAAAGTGATTGGCGGTGAAATAAAATTGAAAAATATAAAAAGGTTGCGGGTGAGGTGAATTAATAATGATGCATATAATAAACTTCAAGAAATAAAAACTTCGGAAGAAAATTCGAACATATTTAAAATTTATAAAAAAACTAAACTTATTCTCTTCCTTATATAAATGTTTATCATTGCATTAATGCTGATGATAATTAACCCTATAAAGCTAACCTTCAACAACAAATGCATTCGAGAAATATTATAATATTTTTTATAAAGGATGCCTGATTAAAGAAAAAACAATTTTTTCATGATAACCGCCAGACATTGCAATATGTGAAAATGTGCCCGGCGTCTTTAAATAGATATTAATCAAATTATTTAAAAAGTTTAGATTAATTTCTATAAGTTCCATGACATTATAATAAACAAATGTTGCAAGATTATAAATTAAAACCTTGTAACAGATGAAATAAAATTAATTTGTTTCAAAGTATAAGAAACAGAAATGAAACTCAGTTTAATTTGGAAAAATTTTAATTCGAGTATTTTGCAATAAAATCGGTGTTGATAAAAAGCTTATCCACAAAACAAATTTGGCTATGTGAAAGTGTTTAAAATGCAATGAATGATAAGAAAACTTTACACGTATTTTTAAGCATAAACCCTAAATTATAAATTCACTGATAGAATATTTTCTTTATTTAGATAAAAAAGATTGCCTTATTAAAATACTTTAAAATCATAAATCAAGTTAATGAAACGAAGTTACAAGTATGCCAGGAAAAAATTAAGCATTTTGCCGTTGATTAAAGTTTAACTCAAATATTAAAAATTAGTTCATGTATCCAAAGAGTGCGCCAATAAATGTAAATCTTAACCGGTTGCTCCTTGGTAGAAAACTTCAACGTGTTAATTTTAAAGGGGCAAATTGCAAGAGATATTATAAAACTATAGATTATTTGCAATTAATGGAATTTTTATTAAATATTTAATTATTAGCCATAAAAAATTTATAAATCTAAATATTTGTCAAAAAAAATAAATCTGTCGCGTGCACGTTAAATCGTCAAGCCTTTCTATGACAAATTTTCAATATTGAGTTAAATTAAAAACCAATATAACTTAATGTGCTCTACCGTAGTTTATAGCAAATATCTTTCAAGAGGTCACAAATAAACGTTGAATATAATTGAAGTTGAGCAGCTGTGCTACACATGTATGTAATCATGCATTAATACAGAACAAACTCATGAAACAAATAGCGCAATTAAAGGCAAAATAATGGTTTAGAGGAACAACAAATAAATATTAAAAGGGCAGCTTGGCGATCAATATAAAATGTGCGAAATCAAATTTAGTTTATGAAGTATTAAATATCAATAAAAAGTTTTAGTTTTATATAAATAAATTTATGTTAATTTAAATCTGTAAACGTGAAAACTAAGAAAATATTAAACTGAATATGTACAAACGGTAATTCGAAGAAATGAACTTTTTTAGTATGTAAAAATATAAAATAAAAAAACCTGCAATTTAATATTACAATTGTAATTTTGATATATAAGGTAAAATATAATGATTTTAATAAATGCCAGAGAAAAAATATTCAAATCATTTGAATTGGAGAAAATAAGTTAATAGTATAAACAACATTAAGAAATTTTGTTAACTAAAAGCACAACAAGAATAAAGATTGGTCCAATCAAAAATTAATCAAAAAAATAAAATTTTAAACATAAAAAAATTGTTTTAAAAAATACTAAATTGAACACTGGTAACAACAAATCATATTATTAACTAAAAAATACATTTATCTGCATAATTATGGATATTTTCCACAAATATTTCAAAAATTATTAATCACGAAATTTGCCTTGTTAAAAAATATAATTTTAACGGAAAGACATAACAACTTGAAATTTATGATAAAATTTCTGTAGACCCATTAAAGATATAATTTGCACTTATGAATTAACAATTTTTTATTTGATGTGGCAATTTTATTTAAGACTACTAAAATAAGGAATCTAAAACATTCTTTAAAAATTTTAATAGATGCAAACACACATTCAGCAGTAAATTTTTCTGTTTCGTTTTTATTTAAATTAAAGTTTTAAAATAATTGACTTTTTAATGTTTTTTTTTGTTGTTCTATAATTATGACTTACTAAAAGATATTTTTGGATATTATTTTATGTGTTTAATTTAATGCTTAACAACTTAAAATTTTTAATTCAGACTAGACTCTTTTAGTTAATCAATATATTTGGCTACTTAACCATAAATTAGAAATTTAGATAGAAACCATTCTATATATAAATTTAAAAAGTTTATTATCTCACGATTTTTTAAATTTTTGAGGTTAAATCTTATTTTTGAGAAAATTTTCAAATATTTTTTATAATTATTATTTATATTTAGCTTTTGGTTTAGCAAATTAATTTTTCCCATTTTATCTTTAATTGATTATTATTAATTGTTATTTTTGAAACATTTGTTACATTCCTTTTAATTAATGCTGAATCACCCTTTGTTATGGACACTTGGGTCATCGTACTTGTAGGACGGGCACTCCATAAGTAGAAGTAGTCACGAGCTGTTTTTAAATTGCAATTTTAGAATTATTTATTGTTAAACCGGCGAGAAGCGGTGTCCTGCGCGGATAAATTCAACAAAAAATTGAGTAGAGACACTTTTGCATAATTAGAAGGTTGTAATTAATAGATAAGAAATAAGGTCATCAAAAATAAACAATTTAAAGCATAACAAATATTTATTTTAGTATCAAACAATTGTTTTACTCATTTCAAAGCGGTCTATTTTTGAATTCCCAAAATTAACCAATAACGATTGTTTTATATTTATCAATCATAAGGAAACAGATGTTGTAGTTTAAAATAAAAAATGTTTAAATACTCTTTACTACATAATTCAAATTTGATTTGCATATGAAACAACTTTCAGAGAAAACTTTTTATCGTTTCTTTTTAATCGATTTAATTAGCACCACATTTAAGTTAAATTATATGAGATGCGGCAACAGAAGCGAAATATACGGATCTGTATGCACCTCCACTTGTTTAAGTATTTTTGTTGGTCCGTTTTGAGGCCACCGGAACATTCACAGAATCAATGCTAAAACAAAAATGCATTCAATAGATCAAATTAGCATCTTTATTATATTCCAAAAGAATTGGTTTGAATTTTAAAATAGTAATTATGTATTAATTAATTTTATTGTTATGTTTCATGCTCCAAATTGTTTTATTTAAGTTTTGCAAAATGGCTAAAGAATTGTTAAGTTTAAAAATTTACTTATTTTTTGAAATTATGCTATTTTATTTATGCTTTAAAAAGTTTTTAAAAATTTGTGTTTTTTATCCGTGCCATATGGAATTGCAAAATTCAAACAGTTTCCTCCAGAATTGCAGTTATYAGGCTTAAACCAACCAAAGGGAGCAGAAGGTGATGAAAGAGCTGTATTTTAGTTATTGCATCCGATTAAAGCAATAAGGCTTTTACTGTTTAATATGTAGCTTAAGCGACTGCTTTCTCAAATAATATTTTCCAGATTTTTTGATGTACAAAATGTTACAAATTTGTTTATTTCCGATTTTTTAATGAACACCATTATTCATGGCTGTATAAATAATTCGGTCTAAGAATTGAAGAATTATTATTGAAGATGCTTCTTCCAAGTGCTCGAAGGGTTATATTTAAAATTAAATGTATCGAATCGTTTGATAATGTTTTGTATATCTATTTTAAAATTTACGTATGATTTGTTTTAACTTAGATTTTTCAAAARCATTTGTTTGTTTAGCATCCCATCGTGATGCTGAAAACGATCTTATTATAAATATTTAATATAACAGTTTACATTTTAATAACGCCTTCAACTTTAAATAGTTTCGAAATTCTTTTGAAAAAATAAATTAAATTAACATTCATTTTGATCAAAATTGATTTAATTTCTTGGTGTGTTTAAATACTAAAAAGTAAGAATAAATTGAAAAATACTAACAGAATAACTTTTGGCTCTTTATTATGTTTTAAATTTTTGGACTGTACCGCTTAAGAACTTAAAGTCTTCAAATGATTTTTTTGTGGTTATAAATTAATTAAAAGTCACTTTGCTTATTTTAATATTTTTTATATTTAATTTTTTTCACTTGTTACCATCGTTTCTTCAAAAATGATCTATCGGATCTTATCGCTCCCTCCAATCAGTATACCGGTGTCGTTGTTGCGCCTTGCTTGCTCCGTTTTGAACACATGGTAAATACGGTGGGTTTAATTGTTTTAAATTTTTTTTAGATCAATGCCATTAATCTTTTGTTGGATTCGCAACCTGTAGAATTATTTATGTATGCTTTCTTGTTAAATTGGCGTTTCTTTGACTTTTTAAAATATTAATTATTGTTGCTAAAAAATAAGAATAAATTTTATTTTAATATGGCAAAGAAATTTATTACTTTTTTGCTGAATATTGATTATTATTTGTCTTAAATAAGTAAGCAATCTTGATGCTTTTCGTTTGGTATCTTTTTCACGAATAAAACATTTCTTTTTTTATTTCTATTAGAAACCACTTCGTTAGTCAAAATCATTCCTTTAATTTATCTTAGTCATTATTAACAATTTACGATGTTATTTTGAATACAAAAAATATTTATTTTTTTGTTAGCATTTTAATTTTGGTGATTAAATGAAGTTCGAATTATAAACCGATTGTTCTTAAATTTAAAAATTATTTTTTTACATGCATTTAAATATTAAAAATGGGTTTCAACCCATTAAAGTTGCAAACAATTGTACATTTACAAAAGACCTCAAATTCAGCGATCATCTGAGACTACTCGCGGTAAGATTGTCCTGCGCTGATTATTGAAATTATTTTTTAACTATTTTTTTTATTAATACATTGTTTGTGTGGTAAAACTTGTTTCTAGATTTTAACTATCAAATAACGTTTAAATTTTCGAATCGTTTATTATTATCTGATAAAAAATAATGAAAGTTGCATTAAACTAAAAAAAAAAGAACTGTTGTAAAAATAGTGGTGATCTATAAAAAAAATTATTTAATTAAATAAACCTATATATTCAAAATTGTTCAAATAAATTAACTATACATAATTTATGCGATTTATTTGATTGTAATTTTTTTAAATTTAATAAACTATACGAAAAGTTTCTAACACTTTAATCGAGTTCAACTAACAGTACCAATAATCCTATACAGCCCGTGCTGCGCCGAACTGCACATTAAAACATTAAATTTAATTATAAATTATTAAAAGGCATAGAAAAAGTAAAATTTATTCGATTTAAAAAGACGATATTTTATGAATTAAAAAGTTTGAATAATGAATTTAACAATTATTTAGCTAATACCTCGCTCCAAGAAAAAAAATTCAACCAAAAGCCTGAAAATAAAGAAACAGATACAAAATTGTATTTTATATTTAAAGTAGACGCCAAAAAATGGTCGTAATTCCAAATTAAATAGAATCGAATAAAGACGATAAGCGAATATTAACATAATTTTAGTAATTTAAATATAAAGGAACCGTTGGCGCAACACAACTGAAAAACCAAATATTCTGAGTTGCCTACCAATTAAAAAGCGAAATAATGTGTTAGCATTTAAAGAATGAAAAAAACTGGAGATAGACCAATATTATGTAGAAACGATTGGTGCCCCGCGACAAGATTTGATGCGAAGATGAAACAATTCGCGCAGAATCGAGCATTTTTACCACGGACATTGTGAAACTTATAGACGCCAAATAAAATAATTAAAATATATAACAACAAAGTCAAAAATTAAATAATCAATTCATATTAATTTTTAAAGAAATAAATGAATTATTCGTTTTAATCTAAAAATTTTTAAACGCATACCTATTCTGATATATTTTGAAATCAATTTAAAGGTTCATTCAAAATCTTATGTTATTTGTACTTAATTGATGCAGAAATGCTTGAGAATTTTGTAAGAATAAAAAACAAGGCGTTAGACACATTGAAATGTAACACTTTATTAAATGTATTTTTTCTAATATTAAAAACTCGAAATTAAGATTTATTACTAAATAATAAAACACCTGCTAATCTAAGCAATAATTCAGCCGGCGGAGTTTCAGCACTATATTTTACAGGCCAAAAGCCGGGTTGTGAATCGGGCATGGTCATTGCGAGGTATTTTTAAAGTAATTATTAATCTTTATTATAAATAAGTATTAATAACGTATTGATGACGAGGAGACTTGTCAACTATTAACAAAATTTAATTTTGATTTCTATAAAATCAAAAAAATATACGATAAAAGTACGACTTTTCTCCTCGTTGCCTAACTTTCGAAAAATGTCCCCAGAAAGAGCAAATATCAGATTTAAAAATGCAAAACATGTTCCTAAATCCTCTTATTACACATTAAATTTGATTTGGAAAAATTGCGTTGTTCGATGATCAAGCAACAGCAAGACGGCAAATTTGTGTTGGCTAAGTCCATTTTCTCAGTCGTTTGCTGTGCATAATGGTCAATGTCGCAAAGCGCAATTGTTGTTCTTGATCAAAAGTGCGACATTCCACGACCGGGATAAAATTTTAATACTGTTAAAATTAACTCTTCTTAAAGTTTCCATAATCATCAATCTACAGTATTATATAGTTTTATTTTAATAAAATACTTTACACAATGAATATTTGCTTTTGCATTTAATTGTTGAGTTGGAGTTATTTTTGATTCGTTCTGTGCTATGACTGACTCACATATTTTAACTAATTTTTCAATTTAATTATTATAGTAATAATCCATATTTATTTATTCGCAATTTTTTCCATGCTGATGTTGCTGTTCCGTTTCTTGCTATACTTATAAATTCACTGCATTCATTAGTTCAAAATTGGCCACCACATTTGCATAAATATTATATATAACAATCATTTTTGAAATGTAAAGTGTTTTAAAGATATTTTGGTTAACCTTCGATTTTGAAAAATAGAATTTTTATGTCGCCAAAAAACCCGCAAAAAATAATAAATTCAAAACAACAAGTGGAAAAAATTATCAAAAACATCACCAGCGCTTTGCGTTGTCTTGGCAAGAGACGTTCATGCGCCCATTCTCCAGATTCTTCAACACCGGTATTTTTTAATGTACTTGATTATACTTTAATAAATCATAAATTTTGAAAAATAAACTAAATTGAAAGCTCTTTATTTAATGCAACTTACATTTATTTAATTTCGTTTTTTTATTAAGTTAATATTTATTATTTTATTTGAATATCCATGACCATCAAACATTAAGTAAATAATGATTTATAAATTTTAATTTATAGATTTTTTTTTGAATCTAACAGCGTAAGGATGGTAGTCAATATAAATTGTATATTTTTAATAAATACATAATTTTTTTCTGACATATATTTATACTTTTTATGTCTTTATGGCTAAATAAACAAGGACCATGATATCTAATATTTTTTTAATATTAGGTGCAGTGGAATAAATTCCTTGCATACAACAAAGATAATAATCATTTAAATTTAATTTTAACTTTAACTTTATCTTTTTTAACATGTTTTGAATTCATGAGTTTTGTTTCACTATTTTTCATATATTAAAATTTAATTACAATTTTTAATTGTCTAGTGCATTGAAGTTTTATCAATTCGGATTCTCGAACAGCCAACGCTATATAATTCATATTATTTCTGTGTAAATAACATAATTATTGTTTCTCATCTTATGATTCAATTCTTTTGGTATAATATTATAGATTTTTCTTTAAGTATTGAATATTTATATTTTGCAATGTCGTGGCTTTTTTAAAAGAAACAATTTGAAACTTAATTGTTTAAAGCATGTTTTTGTTGTGTTTATTTCACACATACAAACTTCGGCTAGCATCTCAGAAAGAGTTTTGACATGTATGTTTATTTCCAATTTTAGCAAATAATTTTTATATTTATCTTTTGTAATAGTAGCTGTTTTTATTTTCAACAATTGTAGCGTCAAATGTAAACCAAATCATTAGTTTAAACGTTATTTTCCAATTTGATTGGTTGTTTTGTCTTCAAGAATCGATCATGACGGTTTGAAAGTCTTGATAATCAACACGAAGTTCGTTATGAATAGCTTTGTTAGGCTCTCAATATTTAGTCCTATTATTTCTAAATTACCATACATATGCTTCAAAATAAGCTATATTTATTAATCTAATTTGAAGTTTTATTGTTTGTAATTTATTATGAAATATTTATTTTTTGAAAAAAAGTTTTGAACTTTTTTGGCACTAAATTGTACACGAAAAAGCTTCTAACCCATTAACACAATTTAAGCGAAATAGAAACTTTGTCTGGTTCTGGTTGTGCGTTGAGTCGAACGGGCTTCTATCTTTGGTCTATAATTTTGAAAACTTTGAATACATAACTCTAAATGAATTTCTAATATGTCTGTTTGCTTTTGTGTTTTTATGTAAACAATAATTTTTAGAAAATTATGGATTTTTTCAAATTTTTAAAATTAAATTACGTTTATTAATCTCTTATCTTATATACATCCATTCTATGTTTTTTTTATTTTTGCACAAGTCAATATCTTCTCTTTGTACTTTTTTTGTTTATTTTTCAAAATATATTTGAAAATATCTAGCTTTCAAATTTCACCATCGTGCTCGATAAGATTGTGCAAATTATGATTGAAGAAGAATATAATAACATAAGATGGAATCCTTTTATTTTGATTATTTTTTAATATTTTAATTAAATTAACGCAATGCTAAAATGCGTTATCGTTTGTTAGTTTTATGTTAAATAAATATTTGTCTGAAAAATTACAAATAATCGCTGATTAAAAGTATTTTTGCAAATTAATATATTGTGAGTTTATTTTTTTATTATTTAATTAAAAATTCTACAGTTACACATTTGCAATTAAATAGTTTTAATCGTGTTTTTAATTAATGAATTCAAAAAAGTTCATAGTATATTTTATGCACTGCCTCAAGCAATGAATTCTATTGCAATATGCAGGCAGAAACGTTCAAGTTTTTTATTTATTAATTTGCGTAGAAAGTAAATATCAAAGTTTTTGCGTTACCATGTAGCTAGCTAGAAAGTAATAGTTTCCGGCAATTATTGTTAAACATTATTTTTTGAATGTTAAATAAACATTAACAATTCTAGTAAATATATATTTTATAACAATTGATTAATCGGCTCTTTTTTTAATTTATGCATTATATTACCAAAAATACTTTTTTAAAACTTTATTCAATTTAATACAAAATTTTATTATAGTCCATAAAAAATATATATTTATCAAAAAAACTTTAAAATATTTTTCCGAATTTATTGCCGGGTGAAGTCATACTTTCAAAAAATAATTTATTTCGTTCTTAATGTTGAGTGTTAATTATATTGGATATTTTCGACTAACCACCTTTATTATTTAATAAGTTTAAATGACCACCATTCCCGATTGAGGCAGTTGTGAATTCTGAAATTGTGATGTAAATTGGGCCGAACTCCAAAATAAAAATTTGCAAAAATTCTATTTATCTTTTTATTATTGGTGAATGTTAAAGCAATTAATATTGATTAAAAATAGGGTCTGGGCGGATTATAGTATTTTTCTCGATGCAAATACGAAACAATGGCAAATTTGCCCTTGGGTCTTTGAGTCTAGCGTCGTGGACCGTATAAACTTGTCTAGGAATCAAAGCACTCGCGCAATTTGTAAACAAGGTTATTTATTAAATCCAATTATGGTTAAATTTTGTCACACGTAATTTTATAAAATGGTTTTTTATTGAATTGAATTCATTAAATACTAAATATAATTTTTTATTAAACTGGGCAGTTGTAAATTAAAATCAATCGCCGAATAGAAATTTTATTATGAAATAACAATATTTTTCGATATCTATGAGTTACCCAACCATTTTTCTGGGAAACCTTTGGTAAGAATTAGAAATTTATTGAAGTCTTCAACAATTTTTTGAAAATTCCATTTTTTACTC
>MEIZ01000163.1:9393-21452 GCA_001723225.1 Globodera ellingtonae | reverse complement strand
TACGACAGTTTTACAAAATTTATTAGCATTACATTTATTTCAGCGAATAAAAATCAAAATGTAGCTTTGATGCATAAAGTTAAGTAAGATTAGAGAACGAACATATTTATTTAACGTTATGAATTTAAAATTTTTTAGACCTGAGCARGACCTATTTATATTATTTTTATTTTTGAGTTTTTCATTAATAAAACAATTTATCAAATGGATTAAAATTTGACGAGTAAAATATTTAATTTATTTTTATGCAATACTTATTAGCAGGGATGGCACATTTAGGCAAATGCCTATTTTTTCTGCGAACTTGGCACAGTGAGTTAAGCAAGAAAAACATGTTTTTAGATTTCTTTGGAGCTTCTTGAGTGGACTTTATAATGCCTATTTATGCCTATTTTGAGGTATTGGTGCCTAATGCCTATTTCGACATTTTTGTGCATTTTTGGAAATGATAATTTTTTTTTTCAAACTTAAGTTTACTTCAATTCAACTGTTCCGGTGTGTTTGGTCCAACAGTTAATTTCCCAGACCTAAACACCATAGATATTAAGTTGATGTGTAAAAAATAAATAAAATAAAAAATATTTTTGTTTTATGCAAATCCGATTTCGTTTGTGTTGGCGGCTGAATGTTTTTCTTCGTTTCATTCCATTGAAAATTAAAATTGTTTAATTTATTGAGAAATTTAAAGTTAAAAAACGAGGTGTACCCACGTTGGGGATTTTAATAATTTGTTTATTTGTTATATATTTTTAAAAACGCAATTTTAATGGCTTTTATTTTATTGGCGCTATTTTATTATCATGATTATAATTATTGGGTGACTATTTGTTTTTGATATTAATATATATTTTTTAATTTGATTCTTTCATTTTATCAATTTCTTTGATAAAACTGCTTAAAGAATTGCTATTTAGAGTATTTTGCAAAGTTGGGACAATGTGATTTATTAAAGCCTAGCGACTGAGCAACTTTAGTTATGTGTAAGAAAATTTATTTTCATTATCGATTAAAATTTTGTAATAATACCTTTTATGTTGCAATGCGTCGTTTCACGGGTTCAAGCTTGAAATAATAAAAAATTAAAATTGCTCGCTTGAAGTGTGCACTGGTGAATAAGAATGCTGCAAACCAAGTAAAATAAAAAAATACATATATTAAAATTCACAAATGGTTTGTCAAAATGATAAAGGTAATTTTAATTCCTTTTTATTAATATGAAAAATAATAAAAAATAAATTGGGCTAGCATTGGCTACCAGCTGCAGTAATTAATTTTTGAAACAGGTTATTACAAATTTGATTATATAAAATTACACGAATAATTAAATATTTTATTGCACTCTGGAGAAACACAAACAATGCGTTTGAGTGCATTGGATAAAAAGTGCAAAGAAATTAATATAAAATATTGCATTTCTTTTTTTATTTAATGTTATTTTCTATAAACATTAAAATTTACAAAGTATAAAAAATAAATGAAATTAATACTTGCCATATATATTTTATTTGCACTAATACTATGTTTTATTAATGTTATTTCCAAATTAAAACCACCTATAATTTCCCCAACTTTTATTGCGATTAGAAAAAAAAAACACGAAAAATAATCTCGACGAGTTAAAGAAAATTAAAAACTACTTATACATGAACAACAATTTAAAACAGAGGGGTGTGCGCAAGGAATATCGGCTGAAGTCAAAGCAGTGTGGCCTTCGGGGCAAGATGCTCAAGCTGTTTTTGACAAATCCGGGCCTTTTCTTAAGCTTGATAATTAAATGAAATCATTTGTTTTATCGCAAAAATTATTGCAAAGGCAGGTTGTGTGCATAGATCTACCAAAAATAATAATCAACATTATTCGTTCATCAATGATGATGTAATATTAAAATGAAAACATTATTTACCTTATTTGAGCCATAAATTTAAAATAATTATCAATTAGAGAAATTAAGATAATTTCCTAATTACAAAAGCTGTAAAAATAAAACGATAAAAATTGTACTCTAATACATGAATAAAAAATAATTTTGTTATGATTCATTCTGGCATTCTCCATACAATTGCAAGCAAACCATCAAACTTAAATGTTTATTTAACAATTATAACTTGTTTTGAATAAATAAGAATCACAATTGATTTATTGTAAACTAAATAAAATATTTGGCAAAAAAGTATGAAACACATTATGCGTGGACGTGGCAAAGCCCATTTTTGTGAAGCCGGGCACGGAGCACAAGCCGCGCAAAACTGGTAATAACTGCTACGAATAACCCACAGGGAGCACCTAGTAGTCCGTGCACGCCCGTCGCCATGCTCAAAGAAGATGACTAAAAAAATAATAAATCAAACAAAATTAAGAATAAATGATAAGATTGGTAATTAAATACACTGCATAAAATTGCAACATTCAAAGTAATATAACAAAGATACAATTTTAAAAATATAATTCGATGGTTAGAATAATCAACAAAATTTAATTTAAAAAATAAAATATTTATAATTCTCTAATTGTTTAGATTTTAAACTTAAAAAAAATAGATTAAACAGAATAATTTTAAAAATAAATAAATAAAATACCGAATATAAATTCATTATCGGGAAAATGCTTAAATGACTAATAAAAANAAATAGATTAAACAGAATAATTTTAAAAATAAATAAATAAAATACCGAATATAAATTCATTATCGGGAAAATGCTTAAATGACTAATAAAAAATATGTATAGCTAATGAAAAAGTCAAATTTTCAAAATGTATTCTTAAAGGTGTTGAAACATTATAAAAGTAAACTAATATAAAGATAGTCAATACTAGACAAGAATTTAACTATTTCTCATTCAACACCGAACCAATCAATACAACAAAGCCGAACGTTATACACACATGTACAAAATAAATAACAATAACGATTTATTATAATTAAAGCTGCGTAATGCATATAAAAATCAATGATTAAACAGAAACATTTTAAGCCTTGCGTAGGAAGCTGGCCAACACAATAAAGTGTTTAATTTCATAATGGTGAAATATCATTTTTTATGAATCGTTAATTGGCGCTTTTCTCTAATTGAGTAAAATAAAGCTCAAAATAGATTTTATAAATAAAATATTTATAACAATCTTTTTATTAATTGCCTCAGAAATTTTGGGTGGAGGTCTCGAAAAAATGTGAACTCACAAAAAAACGGAATGAAATGAATAACATCCATTGCACAGACGATGTGAATATACGAATCGTAAAATTCCATAACGTGAAAAATTCTTTAAATTTAAAAAATGAAAGAAGAATTTAAAAATTAACAACACAAAAAATCAAACAAATGAAACAAAGTCGAAATTTTCACCCGAAGGCAGTATCCACATGGATCCAATGAATGAGCACTTACTCTAGTTCGAAATCATTATATTTTATACTGAGGTGCCTAATTCTCATTTATTATTTACGTGATTTTTCCAAAGATCTTGACGCATGCGTCACAAAAGCCAATCAACGGTGCAAAAACGAATTTAGCTCTAATGTGGGTCCAAGAATCAAAAATTAATCTGGTTTGTATCAAAAACCACTCAAATTAATAAATTTTTTATTGCTAACTTTATAATTTCAATATAAAAATTATTGCTTAGTTTAAAGAACTTCAAATGTTGGTCTTAACTTTTTAAATACTTATACTTTTATTTAATGAATTCAAACAGTAAGGTTTGTTTGGGTCAGAACACGGCCTATGAAAAAATGTATACAATCAATTATATCTAAAAACCCATAATATTCAAGAATTTATTGATTGACCAGTAAGAGTTAAATAATAAAACATAAACAACTGCAAAAAAGCGGCTAGCGGACGCGCCTGTGTGTGAAAAAAACAACGAAACCAACACATATAATCAAATCAGACAAAAACATTTCATAGATTGCCCTTTTAGTTCTAACATTTAAGCTGTACAGCCATAAGAATTATAAATAAAATAAAAAAGGCAAACAAAACGCTAAAAAAATTATAAAAGATTTAACATCTATATAAGAATACATTTAGTCACAAAAATGTCTTTATAAATAAACGAAGATTTAATTTGACCAAGGACACATTTTTTTAAAATCATTATTAAAAATGAAAGTGGGAATTGCTAAATGTAAATTTTTATTACTGTTGCTGCACAAATTGGTCGTGGTTGAATACATTTTTTAAAAATGAAATATTATAATGTCTAATTCTAAAGTTACAGATTGAATTTAACGCCACAGCCTGATGGGTGTAGGGTAACTGCAGCTAATTTGTAAAAATGTAATTTATGAATTTTGAAAGCCTAAGTAAAGTTTTACTAATACCAAGAAATTTAATTTAAAATAATGATTATACTTAAATTTATCGACCTGCAACAAAAAACATTGTTTATGAAACAAAAACAGTAATAACTATTAATTAAGAAAATCGCTGCAATTTGCTGTATTCAATAAATAAAAAGAGCCCATTCGATAATTTCCTTAAATTTTTTAATTTGCAATGTTTACGAGTTCTAAGCAATTTAAAAAGAAAAAAATCTAACTATTTTTAATAGTTATTTAACAGTGAGTACATAAACATTCAAAATTAAACAGATTTATATGCATTGCTTGAGAATGTTCGGTCACAGCCGTTTTCTGTTCAATTTTCAAATTACATATTCAATATAAAGATTATTGGTTTTGCAATGTTTTTAGTTATTACAACTCTTATTAATAAATAGAAACTTTCTTTCTTAATTCGAACAAATTTTTTGGGAGGTTTCGATTTTTAAGACGAGTGGTTTTTTCTTTATTTTTGAATTTTACAATTTTTTAGGTAATCAATCAATTGTTAGGAAAATGCTGGCCATTTTTTTTTGCTTTCAAAACATGTCAATTTAATTATTTTCATATTTATTAAATTATATAAAAAGAAACATTTTGCGTTTAGAGGCTTTACTTCTATTACTTCTAGTCCTTGTTTTTAGTATTGATTAAAATTTTCAACATTTATACTTATAATTTCTATATTTTATTTATCCAAAATCAAAAGTAATTTTTTTCTGATTCGCATCGGTAAAAATTTTTGTTTTTTTGATCTGCAAGCATTATGGTGGAGAAAACGATTTCTAAAAATTTTTAAATATTTCAGAATTTTATAAATTTTTGGCAGCATTTACAAATTTTTGGGATTGTCATTAGTTGCTCAGAAATTAGGTTAGTTTTTAAAGAATGCAAATCTCAGCTTAAAGTTGAGATATTCAAGTGAATATCTACAATTAATGATTCATATATTTAATTTTTATTAACTTTTATAAAACTATTTTATGTTAGCTTATTTTGTTTTCCAGTAAGGAACATTTATTGATTTCATAAAACATTTAAATTTCAAACTTTTATTAAGATAAAGCATGTGAGGCCTGCGGTGCAAACGATCGTCATGCTTGTGCAGCCTGACGATGCGATAGCTGCAAGTGATATAAGTTAAAGTGAAAAATTTAACACAGTAAAAGAAAAAAACATTTAATGTATAAAATAAAAAAAGGTAATAAAAGTATTTACTAAAAAATTTAAAAGCACCCATAATATCAAACATTACAGAAACCTATTCGACTTTTAATCAATTAACGTTAAAAAAAATAAAAATCAAAAAAAACATATGAGAGTTAATTACATAAAAATAGCTAGATAATGAAAGATAACAAAGACTAAAAAGAGATTGAATGCCGCAAGCGGAAATGAAAACGGGCTTGGTTGAAACAAAGACTGATTTAGCAAAAATAAGATCGAAATCTGTTTGTTAGTTTTAAATATTTCTTTTTATTGTTCTTTAACAGAAATAAGATCGATTTAGCAGAAGGAAAGTCATTTTTTGAATTTTATTTCTAAATGATTACCTTTTAGATTCATAATTTAACTATTCATTAAGATTTAATTAACTCTTAAAACTAGTACAATAAATTTAATGTTTATAAAAAAATTGATAATTAAATGAGTGCAAAAATATTTGATCAGATAAATATTTTTTTAAATTTAATACTTCTTTCAAAAAACTGACACTGAACCACGTTGTAATTCTAGATATCATATAAAGTTCTATTTATTAATTAAATATTTCAAATGGCTACTGGGACATTTGCTCATAAAACGCAAAGTTTGCATAGAAAATACGTCAAATTGCATTTACTACAATTAGCAAACATTAATAAGTGTTAAATCTCAAAAATTAATAATAAAAATATAAACAATTAAATTCAGTTAAATATACCAAAAAGTTAATTTTTTTTGGGCAAAAAATTCGAATATGCATAGAATCAATTGTAAGTGAACTATTTTTTACGGAGGACATATGTTAACGTTTTAAAAACCGTAAAGGACATTTGCCATAAATCAATTATAAACGTAAAATAGGTTATAAATTATTAATGTATCAGTTTAGAGAATGTTTAATTGAATAACTTTATTTTAAATGGTCAAATGATTATTGTAAAACAGTATTTGATAAATATGCTGACATTTCTATTTATGTATTAGAAAATCAGAGCATCAAGAATTGGTCTAAAGAAACGTAAAATATGAGTTATGAAACATAAATTAAATAAAAGGCAAATAAATAAACTATTAAATGTTTCCAATCAAATTATTCAATAAAGAACAMATTTTGATAATAAAACTGAAGGATGAAAAACGTAAATTGATAACTATATGGAAGTATTTGAATGATGTTTTTTTAAATAAAAAAAATTTTAAAATAAGTCCCAAAGTTGTGAAAAAGTTCTAAAAAAAATATTAGTAATTAAATTTAAAAGGCCAATAATGCAAAATTTTAATATTTTGAAATAAATTGTTGTTTTACTAATGAAATAAAATTGATTATATAAAACAACAAAAGTCCAACGATATGCCAGATAAATCTAGGAACTGACGCAAGACGCAATAATGCAAAGCAATAATGTAATGCGTTGCCTCATCCTCATCATGTTTACAACAAAATGTTATAGTTCAGGGGAACGACTAAATAGTTAATTGTTTTGAAGTAAAAATATAAAATAAACAACATAAATTTTTAAGAAACCTCAAAAAATATTATTTTATGTATTTATAATTTAATTTTTATTAAAGAAAAATAAAATTGTAAATGATAATAAACATTTTGCCGATTTCGTTATGCATTAAAATAAAATAAAGATTAAGCTTCGACAAAATCAATGTAATATAACAACAAAAAAATAAATATCAAATATTATGGCTTTTCTACTTCTTTTTTAAACTGGTTGGTCAACGAATTTGAGTGCATCGTCAATTGGGAGATGTTGAGGAACCTCCATATGACATGCTTTGTCAAACAAATAAACTAATAAAAAAATTAAAAATAAAAATATTTATATTAAAATCAAGTAAATTTGCAATGTTTACGTATTACCGTAAATTATATTGTTTGCTAACCATTTGCGTCGACTCAACTGATGAACATATTTTCATCCCCACTACAAGGATGTTTAATTCGTCATTATAAATAAATAACAGCATATTTTGTAATGGCAACTTAATTCATTTTTTTGTTATATTATCAGCATTAAGCAAGCAATTTAAAAAAATTGAAATGATTCTTTTTTGAATAAAATAAAATCAAGTTGTTGTCAAAGTAATCAAATCATCGCAGGCAGAACCATGCAACGCCCGACAAAGGCAGCAAAAGAACAAGAGCCGCGGGGCCGGATAACAGATCAACGCATTAATACTCGACAACAAACAGTTGAAATTAAAGTTTAATTATTGAATTATATTTGAAAATGAGAAAGGTTCTAGGTTGACAAAGTTATTCTCGACATAGTTGGCCGAGATAGTAGTGTCGTCAAAGGATTAGATGTGAAAGACACGGAGGAAGATTGAACAGTTCGAATGGGAGCGCACGCGGCAGATGGAGGATGAAGAGCTTGGCCGATTTTGAAGAAACAAAATCATTTTACAATAACAATTTGTTGATGAATTATGCCTAAACTTTTTAAGCAATTGGTCATTGGCCAAAAAAATAACTAATTATCACTGTAATTGAAACTAATGATTTTGACTGAAGGAGACCCAATAATGGATACCAGCAGCAGTGATTCTGAAGAGGATTTTCATGCCTTAAGGGCAGCACCAATTTTCCGTCCGCGCATTAATTGGGATTATCTCAGCCGAGCAAATTTTATTGAGAGGTTTTGGCCTTAGGCATTCTATCACTGAAAACCGTTTAAGGTTTCGAATGAGTCCCGATCAGGCTGAAATTTTACTGAGAATTATCGGACCTGATTTGGAACCTGTACAATATACAAACCACGCACTAAATGTAAAACAAAAATTGTGCTGTGCATTGAGGTTGAGCATTTGAGACTAATTAATTGCATTTAAAAACTGTCAGATTTTTTGGAACTATTGGCCCCTATTTTGAAGTCGGCGATGCCGAACACGTATCTAAGTCGACAGTGTATAGATGTGTCTATGCTGTTACTGAGTCCATTTCAAGGCGGCTTCAAAACATTAAATGGCCTGCGGATGAAATGATTTCTCGCCAAATTTCCCTTTAATTTTTTAACAAATCAAAAGGAGCGAACAATCAGCTCCCCGGTTTAATTTCTATTTTATTAAAATTCTATAATATATCAGGATTTGTCCACTGCATTGGCGCCTTGGATGGTTCATTAATCAAAATCGTCTCGCCATCGGTTGATGAGAGTCAATTTGTTGATCGGACAGGAAACCATTCATTGAACGCAATGGGTGTTTGTGGGCCGGATTTGAAATTTTTCTCATTTTCTATCAAATTTCCTGGCTCCGTGAATGACGCACGTGTGTTTCGCCGATCTGGTTTATTCGAATTATTTGAGAACGGTTTTCGTCCATTCAATGGTGCCGTTATCGTCGCTGACGCGGCATATCCTCAATTGGATTATTTGGTACCGACTCGCAATTTTATCGGAGAATGGCAGCCATTTTATGAGTAATTATAAAAATATTTTTGAAAAGTTTTGACACTTTCAGAGCCCATGCAAGATGTCGGAGCAAAATTGAAAATGCATGGGCCTTATTCAAAAATCGATTTGCTTGTTTGAAAGGCCCATTACGTTTTAAAAATCCAACTGATGCTGCAAGAGTAATCAAGGCGCTAGCGTTTCTTCACAATTTTTTGATCGAAACCCGAGATTCGAATGCAGAAAATGATCCTGCCGATTTGGATATGCCCATTGAAGATGATGGCGAGGATGAAGAAGAAGTTTTAAACATTGCTAGACCAATTGAGATGAATAATCGTATGCAAAATTTGCTTCAACAATTTAATCTTGCGAATAATTTGCAGTGAATTTAACATGTTTTTGACCTAAGCTTGGTTTGCAAAAACATAATTTAAAAACTATTTCGAATTTGGAGTTGATTCTTATGCCAATGCAAAGAGGAATTTTTTGCACAATTGCGTAATAAAGTTTTTTAAGAAGCAAATATTTTATCAATCGAAAAAAATACAAATATCAAAATTTAAACAATATAAATATTAAATTAATAATAAATTTAAAAAATACGAAAAAATAAATGTTAACAATTTTTGAAACATTGTAAAATAACCTATTATTTTTGGCCGTCTTTCTGTTATAGCATCAAAATTTGTTTTAGGTTTATCCATTTCTAGGAATTTAACAATAGCATATGAGAGCTTTTAGGCTTTGTCGAAATTTCTCATAAATTTATATGAATTGAAGTTCATATTTTTAGCATTCCATTTTTAATACAATTAGATCAGCGAAGAAAAACTGTTGATTACATTGTAATTGGTTATCGATTTTATTATCTAAATTTTTTTCATGCAATTCTTCTATTATTAATTTATGATCCAAGTATGTGTATAGCTTATAGTTTTATGTCTATGTAAGTTATTTTACAATGTTTCAAAAATTGTTAACATTTATTTTTTCGTATTTTTTAAATTTATTATTAATTTAATATTTATATTGTTTAAATTTTGATATTTGTATTTTTTTCGATTGATAAAATATTTGCTTCTTAAAAAACTTTATTACGCAATTGTGCAAAAAATTATCATCACTGTGACCCGACAAATTATCTCGGAAACATGCCAAATCTTCATTGTTAAATTTGCACCTGCTCTCCGAGCAGAAGGATTTTCTGAAAAGTGTCAATATACAGAAATTTAATTTAAAAATTAAACAAACGCGATAAAACCATTAAAATCATAACAAAAATTTGAAAAATACATCCAAAAAGATTGTTTGCTGATTTTTTGAAACTAATTTATTTTAACTGGACTTAACTAAAAGACTCGAAAATGCGTATGGATATAAAATTAGCTCTTATAACATAGCCAAATTAAATGTGTAAAAAGATGATTTCAGAAATATGACCTCATTTAATTTTAAATAACGAATGCGCTATTAACAGAATTCAATCCAAAAGAAAATATTTAATTTTTGTCCGGGAAAAATATCATTGCGATACAAATAAAATAAAATTTCGATTAATTATAACCAAACTTCAAACAAACACTGATTTAAATGTTCTTGGCCATTTAAACTTTAAATTATATACATGCTTAATTTATTCCAACATAAGAATTAAAAATATATTTTAGTATAAACGCCATCTTAATAATAATTCATAACAAAAAAATTACAAGCCGCATAGCTGGGACTGGAAGATTTCAAGACCTCAAGAACAGTCTCTGAAAAGACAATGGCTCCTTCACATGGTCTTAAACGAGCTAAACTTCCTAAATGGTTTGGAAGTATGTGGTATTCATAAATAAATAAATAAAGATACACATACAAAAATAAAATTAAGAAAAATAAAAATAAGAGTTAAGATAAATTGAAACCACGTATATCTGAAAACAAAAAATAAATGATATTTAATCACTAAATAAATAGGCTGTTAGGGATATATTCATAAAAAATATTTAATCCGACTAAAAAAAACATAAATTTTACCTTCATAGTGTATTAAATATAAATAGAACTCAATACTCGATAAAAGTTAAATATTTTATTTGTATAAGTTGTCACTAATGGCTTATTAATTTAAACAAACCAAAAGTCATATATTAATGAATGAAAGAAAAAAGAAGGACGGTTCTAAAACAATATCAATATTGATTTTAAATTTTTGATAATCTTTAGTTTCAATCATAAAATAAACATTTAATTGACGCCGGTTCAAACCATAGAACAAAGGGAAAAAAATTGAATTAAAATTGATATTTTTTGATTGTATACATAAAAATGCGAAAGGTCTAACTTGACAAAAACAAATGCATGTCACGAGAACAAAAGCCTATTGAATGGACATTTGACCGCTGAAAAAACATATAGATAATTTAGTTCTTGCTTTTGGATTTTGTAAATAAATGGTTATCTTTTATAAATATCTTAAGGTATTAAAAGTTAATTCTGACGATTTTTTTGCGCGATGTTATCGAAAAAATTCCTTCTATGCAAGTGGAGATCATTTAATAAAAAACAAACTCAAACTAAAAATGACATATAAACAAAAAAATAATTGAAAACGAAAACAAGGAAAGAAATGTAAAATCTTAATTTAGAAAATAAATGATTAATTGTGATGTCACGAAAAAATGCAAAATATCAAAGAAATTACAATAGGAAATAAACATAAAAATTTAAAAAATTTTGGTTAAAATAAATAAAAAAAGAATTTTAAAAGGAAATACAAAAAATAACATTAAAAAAAAAGTCATGAACGGAAGTAGTTTGTTCAAATATTGGATAAATCGGATAATAATAAAGTAAAAATGCAAAAAAAAATCCTAAATAAAACTAAATATCGAAAACAATCCAAATACAGAGACATCCAAAGAAGATGCATGACCGATAAAGAACAAACAGATCATGAAAAGAATGAAAATGAGTATTCAAAATGCTAAAATCACTTTTTAATAAATCCAAAAGCTTTCAAAGTCTTCATTCTCTGTTAAACCAATAATTTTTTGTTATTTATTAAGCCTGTCAAAAATTACATGAAAGCAAGACACCTTTTAAAAGGATAAAAAAGTTTTAAAAATATATATAAT
>MEIZ01000162.1:163362-174006 GCA_001723225.1 Globodera ellingtonae | reverse complement strand
CCAACCGCAACCCATGAGATGCATTTGCACGCAATTTTTTTTTTGGGTGATGAAAATTCCACGTGGGCGGGCGGCGAGGGAGGGGAAACATTTTAATTTAAATATTTTGTATTTTTTTGATAAGCGGGTAGGGAGTTGTGTAAAATACAAAATTTCAGATTAAGGTATGTTTTGTTCTGCTATTGTTTAGAAACTGGGAAATTCCAGAATTACTGTAGTTTTGTTTCTGCTTCGGGTGGTGGTTAAGAGATAGGTGGGAAACTGAACTACAAAATTGTGGCAGTTTTAGTTTGCTTCGTTTTGGTATACGGTAGTTACAGTATAATACTGTAGCTCCGTATATCCAAACAAAGTACAATAACGAATGCATTTTTTTAATCAATTTTCATTATTAATCAAATTACAAACTGAGCATTTTCACCTCCTTCAATATTATTTAAAATTAATCCACAAAACAGTTCCACTCCCAACACCTTTTAATGATTTTCAATTTTTGATCACCTCACAACACGGCTTAAACTCAATTGAGAAAGCCGATATAATACCATCGGAAAAAAATTGCTTTGAAAACTCATTTTTTCGAAATTTGGACCAATTAGTGATTTTAAAAAATGCAGATATCCGCGGTTAGGAGTGGGGGACCTGATGTCAGACAATTCTGTACCATCAAACGGTATTTTATACTGTTGAAGCATGCTTTATCACTTAATAGGTTTAAAAAAAAATACTAATGCGGAACAGTTTTCCCTTAATTCTTAAAGTTGAACCGATTCAAATGCCGCTTTAAATTCTCACTTTTTATTTTCAATTGACGAATTCGTAATCATTGCACCAATAACATCGCCTAATTATCGAGATTGTATTTTTGTCCACCCCGAATTTTAAAATCCGTCAACGTCAAAAAAAACATTGAAAAATCGCTTTAATAATTAGTGCTTAGGGCACGAGATCAGCAGCAATATGCCGGACAGAGTGGAGGCGATCAACGGCACCAAGTGGATTGTGGGGGCCAGAAGGACCAATTTTGGCATTTACCAACAAAAAAAAATGGACCGATTATGATCAGCCCCACGGATCAACCTGATCATGCATGATTTTATCCCAAAATAAGGGGCCAACAAATGCAATACTCTAATGCAAAACTTTTTGCTCTTTGTAAATGAAACTTATAAAAATTTTTAAGGACTCGCCTAATTATCGAACTTGTATTTTTGTCCACTCCGAATTTATCCGTCAAAAAAAACTCGCTTTAAAAATTAGGCCGGAGGCATGAAACATAATTTTGCAGTTTTATTCATTCGTTTATTGAATTTTGCTCATTGTCAGTTGACGTGGAAATTTGTAAGAGCGTCACAGAATAAAATTATACATAGGCAAATGCATTTCCTATGCCTTAGAGAATTTTGCAAATGAAAATTGATTTGAATACGTGGCATTTCATGGCATATTCCTTCCTATAAACATTTAAAATATACATAGGCAAATGCATTTCTATGCCTTAAAGAATTTTGCAAATAAAAATCGATTTGAATACGTGGCATTTCAAGGCATATTCCCTACATATATTCTCATATGCCATCCAAACTAAACATTACAGCATTATTATTATTATTTATAGTGGGCGTGCCGCCATTCAATCACCCTACCTCAGTTTAAATAAAATGTTTTATCAGATTTATAACCAGAGGGCTCCCAAATTAAAATTTTCAAAAGCCTCATTTGGCAGGCAAAAAAGCCTTATTTATGCCCAAAAACCTCATTATGCTAAAGCTTTATTTAACCTGTAAATTAAATGTTTTTTTTTATTTTGTAAAATGGGTTTTAATGAATTTTTAAAATAAAATTTGCGAAAACCGGAGCAATATGAAATTTCGATGTTTTTTTTTGCGCTCAATTTTTTCTCAAAACTTATTTGGGGGGGGGGGAAGGGTCGGCGGTGCCTGCCGAGAAAATTTTTTGATTGACAAATATTGTTTTTTGTATTAAAAAAATGGAAAATGAGGTTATTTAGAAAATTCCCAATTATTTCAAAACCGAACAAGCTTTTTCATTAAACATGAATTACTGAGCAAAATGGATGAACAATTACGCCAAATATCAAAATTTCATAGAAATTTTCCATTTGATCAGTATTCCCAAAATGCATCAAAAAACCTCCTCAAAAGCTAAAAAGCCACAAAATGAGGCTAAACCCTCAGATTTGGGAGACCTGTTTATAACTGAGTTTGAAAAAAATCTTAATTTTAGATCTATCAGCAACTAATATATTTATTCACAAATGCTTCACAAACGGATTTTGTTCGAATTTTTACTGTTTATGATAATGTCGAGTGTGAGTTACCAAACGATTCCCAAGGAACAATGCCAAAACGGTACTTTAATTGAAGCATTATAATTAGGGTTGGGATTTATATGTGCTAAAAATCGTGAAATATGTATGTATTTATTTATAGGCTAAACAATGCCGAAATATGGGTAATGCTGTGCTTTGTGGCCCCCTTTTTTGAAAAAATAAAAGATTTTTTTTAAATCATATACATAAAACTAGTTTCCGGGGGTTTTCGTGGTCGCTAGATCACGATTCTGACATTTATTTTACCCGATTCCGAACCCCGAACCCGAATTCGAACAATTTTTCGGAAAAAATTAACATTATTGCTCAAAATCGATGCAAATGCACGAAATAGAAACTAACAGCACAAATTCACGAGAGCCAGCAGAATTTTGAATTGGAGAGTGAACGGCTCACAACGAATGGTTCGTGCATTTGCATCGATTTTGAGCAATAAATGTTAAATGTTTCCGAAAATTTGTTCGAATTTGGGTTCGGGGTTCGGAATTGGGTAAAATAAAGGTCAGAATCTTGATCAGCGACCCCGCCCCCGGAAACTAGTTTTATGTATATGATTTTAAAAAAATCTTTTATTTTTTTCAAAAAAGGGGGGCCACAAAGCATAGTATTACCGAAATATGTGTTAAAAATGGCAAAATATGTGCTCATAGAAAGACCGGATTTGTTCAGTTTCAGCACATTTTTTTAACTTTTAGCACGACAAATCCAAGGTAATATTTACATAATTTTAATAAATCAAAAATTAGAGAGAATGAGACCGAGATCGAGATTTGGGGATGGGCCGAGACCGAGATTTCTCGAATTTTCGAGAGTCCAGGTATCGGAGTTTCCGACAAATTTCCGAGATTCGAGACCTGGACTCTCGGAAAATCTTGGTCGGGATCTCGATATCACCGCTCTCTACATTAATCAATAAACTATGTTATGTATTTAAAAAAATAGTAAATGATTGGAATTTTAGATTTGTTTAAGAAGGTGCAGGAATTTGAAAATTCGGCATTAAGCATTGTTCATGGAGGCGAAGCAGATCCAGCTCGTGGTGCAAACGAAGCATTATTAGCCGCAAATACACAATGGCTAGAAACAAATGCTTTTGGCATTTTGTGTTGTTTAAAAATTGAAACAATCGAAAAGGATGAAAATGGAATTTTGAATGAAACGTCGGCTTTTATCGAGAAAACACGAAATCTTCAAGACAGTTTTTGCCGCCACCTATTAACAAATGGCAAAAAAAGTATGGACAAAGAATCAGTGAAAACTGTTGAAGATGAAGCAAAAAAATTGGTAGAAAATTTGGATATTGAGAAAATTATTTTCCAAAGTCTGCGTAAAATTGTTGAAAAAATCGAATTTCACAATAGCGCAAATAAAGAAAAAATGGAAAAAATTATTGAACATTTGGTTAAGAAAGTCGAAACTTTTTTCGCAGAAATTAAAGGTAAAAAGTTGAGATTCTTCTGCAACTCCACACATTGTTTTTGTGAGAGCGCGCGATATTTTCCAAACTACCTAGATGGAATTTTTAGGCAACTAAAAATAATAGGCTCTCAATCCTACCGGTCCGTCCCGTACAATCCTTTGATTTATTTCAAAATCCCTTGGACCAAAAATTTTAGTTTCATTTAATCGCAATTTATGGATTAATTTGTAATCATTTCGCCAATATTTGGACTTCTTAACAAATCTTGTAAAATCTTCAAAAAACAAATTCCGCGCCGTCGGACCCTTACCACTCCTAAAAAGCTTTAACAAATTATCGTTTTTTAAATTTTAGTGGCAAATCTTTTAACAAATTATGTGAAAACTTCAAAATTTTCTCGGCCCCCTTTTGCCCAGGGGGAAGGGTAAGGTCGTCAATAAAGTAGATTTAACGCCTTTCAAGCGGTCAGAAATCAATTTTTTTTTGGGTGCATTTTCTCGAATCCATTAAATATGTAGTAATATTTTTGCTTTTTTAGCAAATAATATGGTCACCACCACCAGTTTCAATGACCGCATCATTAGTGATCATCAGCATGCTTTTCCTTTTGTGTTAAGCCGACGTGGGAAACGCGCGGAGGACACCCCGCCGGTTGGTTGCGTTGCACTTGGGCTTGGTGCATTCGCTGCGGCTGTGATCGGCGGTTTGGGGATCGCCAAGGTGTTGCCGGGCGGAGTGTTTGAAATTGCTATTTGCTTTGGCATCGCTGTACTCTGTTTGATCTTAATGATAATAATATGTTTAGCGTACCGTATTTCCTCTTTTAGTAGCCCCCCCTTTATTTGAAGCCCCCCTCGAGGGGGGTTGAAAAATAGAAGCCCCGGGGCTACTAATAGAGGAAATACGGTAATTTGTTGTTGGATTTTAGTGTCGCTATTTCAGTTGAACTTCTATCAATAATTCCTAAAAACAAAAAAAAACGATTTCCATTTTAAAATTCATTTTTTATGTAATCACTTTCTATATTTATTTGTAATGTTGCGCACTAATTCGATTAAAGAGTGGATTAAAACACTAATGATAGATTAAAAATAAAAAACTGGGCATCGGGACTTTCATTTAAAAAATAAGCGGAAAATGCCATTCCCGGTACCGGTCCGTCCCGATGAATACAGTGGCAAGAATCTGAGGAAGCATAAAAAATACTGCCGAATGTGGTGCTGTACCGGTAACGCATGCAATGGCACGCTCAGAATGCGTCCCTTCGGCACGGTCGCTACAATGATGGCATTTATTGCGGGTAAACAAATTGTATAAATTTTTAAATTGGCATTTTGAATTAATTATCAACTTTTAGCGTTTTTCGTCCGTTGGAACTGATTGAGAAGAAAATGAACGAAGATTGCTTGAGAAACATTGACATTTATCCAAAAAAAAGATAATTCAAAGCTGAGGTTAATCAAAAAAAAACAAGACACAAAACCTAAGTTGAAAAAAGTAAAAAAAAACTCATTAAGTAAAGGGTGTGATATTTTAACTTTAAACCAGAGAATGCTCCCAACACGCAGGAATTACGCATTTCTTCCTCCGTCATTAACAAGTTGATTTTGGTTTTTTTGTTCATTTTTGAATTTTCCAAGCCATTCCCTGAGCTTTGTTCCCGTCTCAATTCCATAATAATATTGTCCAATGCCTTCAAAATATTTCAAATCCTACAAAATAATTTATTAATTTATTGCATGAGTCCATCATATCTGTACTAGAGATCGATAAAAAAATTTCCAGGATAAATTTTTTGAACCTGTTTTGCATTAAATGGGAAAAAGACTAAAATAAAATTTCCAGGAACGGGAATTTCAAAAAATACGGGACGGCAATCCCGTCTTTTTCCCATTCCTCGTAAAAAATCCCGCTCGGCAATAAAGACGGGATGGTACCGGGAATTCCGTACTTTTCCCGCGGGAATTCCGTTCCCGCCAATTTTTAATCTGTACTTATTTATCAGAAATGTACAGATCCGTTAAAATTTCACAAACCTTTTTAAAGATGGACTCCATTTTATTCTTAATAGAATATACAAATCCCTTTCTTTTTCCATCATTTAGCAATCCATTAACCAATAAATTTTGAACAAAATGAAGCGCAATTTTGTGCATTGATAGCAAAAATAGGCGATTTTGCTCAACACTATTTTGCGAAAGCGTAAATTTCTACAAAAATAAATTTACATAAATATATAATAATTAAAAATAAGGAACAAGACTAACGTTTTTATTATTTAAATTCCTACTTCATTGAGGAGCCTAATTTGTTCATCAATTTCAGCTTTCATCTTCTGAATTGCACTCGGCATTACAATTTCCCAACTTTTCTCTTTCTTTTGAAAAGTTAACAAAAAGTCATTGAAGCCCTTTTGGAGCAGCATTTCCATGTTACAGTCTTTGCAATAGTTGAGCAAACTTTGGACAAATCGTTGTTCATTTAGCATTGGAACTACAAAAAAAAAAAAATTAATTTCAACAATAAAACATTTTTTAATTAATTATTCATGCTTTTGTTCAAGACGAGACCTCCGACCCAGTCGGGAAAATAGCCAACTAGAAAATTCATCGTCCAGTTTCCACGCTGTAATGTTTTGTCCAGTTCATGCCATGAAATATTTACATTAAAATATTTACACAGGCGAAACGAAGATTTGGAACTGTTAAAAAATAAAAAATATTTATATGTGTGTTACGTGTAATTTTGGAAATTTCGAAATTTGAAAGTCCATAACTTTTTTTAAACTCAACCAAATCAAACAAACAAGATGCCATTCGAAAGCTCTAAATGAGAAGAAACATTTCGAGAAAAAAGCCAAGCGGTTCCATTCGTTTTAAAAAAATTCATTGTGAAAAAACACCAAAATCGAGCTTTTGCATAGTTTATTTAATAACTTTTTCACGAATGTTCTAATTGTTTTGTTTTGGCTTAAAAATAGGTTTTAAACTTTGAGCCTACGAATGGCATTTTGTTTATTTGATTTTGTTAGTTTAAAAAAATTATAGACATTCAAAATGCGGGCACTTTAGTTCCAAAATTACCCGTGACATTTCCGCATAATATCTGCAACTTTTTTTAATTTCCACTCCAATTCTTCATAAAATGGCCAATTAATCAGCGAACAATTATCGCCAAATTTACTCAACACGTTGTTATTTCTTGCAATTTCAAGAAACTGTTCGGCAAAATCGGAAGAAATTTTAAACAATTCATATAACAATAAGCGATTTTGTTTCGGCACTTGCGGCACTTTTTCCCACATTTTGCTCAAAAGCATTTCCATAAATGCTTTTTTGGCTGACATTGTGGAGGGCTGCTGCTGATCATCAATTTCCATTGGGTCTATTTTAATATCGATTTGACTAAAAAGTGTTTACAATTCCGAACATTTCAATTTCAAAATGGATTGCTTCAATTCTTTCTCCCATTTTGACTCTTCATCACCGCGCATTTTCTTAAAAGCGCTTTTGTTCATTATGCATTTTGATGCCAAAAATTCGTCCATTTTGATCAAAAAAAGCGACATTTGGCTCAACGAAAAATGTACATTCTTTGGACCTTTAAAAAGCCAACAAACAAACATTTAAAAATCGTTTTATTATTACCTGCCGATAAAACTAACACTGGTTGGAACCTAAGAAAATATAAAGCAAAATTCCAGTAGATGTTCATTTGAAAAATATAAAATCTGTTTTATAAATAAAATATTTTCCTATCCAATCAAATAATAAAAATGAAAAAAGATTTATTATATTTTAGCTAAATGCATTGATTTTTTGATTGGGAATGGGCGCAATTTTCTATTGCAGGTCATTTCTATTTTTGAACAATTTAAAAAAAGTATAATGTATAAGTAAAAATATATGTTCAATTTATTACATTAATTTTTTATGAAACTGCAAATTGTTGTTTCAGCTTAAATTATGGGGCAAAAATTCTCTCCTCTACGTGAGTAGGAAATGTAGGTTAAAATTGTTTGATCAATTTTTGTTCGCCACCCCACACGAAAAGTCTATTTTTGCAAATTAAATTTTTAAGTTTTTCAGAATGGAAGGGCCGTGATCAAGCAAGCCATGGCCAAGAAAAGAATGGCGCGCATTTTGAGGTAATAGCAATGAAGAATTGGGTTGAATGAGATGCTTTTCTGCTGCATTTCCCACCACTTTTATACGGCTTCCAATCGATGGCTTCGAATGTGATTTGTATAAGCCTTAGAAATAGCATTGCCAACGAAGAGAGAATGGAGGGGATGCGAGACAATTTGTTGGCATTTTGCGTGAAGCCAATTTTGTCATTGGCATGATTTTGCCCCTATTAACAAAAATAGTTTCCCACATGAGGAAATAGTGAAAAAGGTTGCCCAGGAAAAGATGGAAAGGCATTGTCATCATTTATTTTATTATTTCACATTATACATTGCCTTACTTTGACAAAGAAATGGGACAAAATGGGTGCGTGGCATTGGGCGCCTGTTTATGTCATACCCTCCCAATTTGTGGGGGGGGGGGGAATTGAAGCGTTGCCTTTATTGGCAAAATGTGACTTTATGAAAGAAATCGAGGCGTTTATGGCCAAAGAAGCAGAGATATTGGTCGATAAATATGTGCACTTTGATGACAGGGGTTGCTTTCAGCGGGCTAAGATGACGTGGAACTTTTGGCATTCCTCTAAATTTCCATATTTGTCATATATTCCCAACTGAATTCGTAGTAAAACCTAACATGCCGCCATATGTGCTCTGTAGTCCCCTTTGAACTATCCGTTCGTTCCATACTGTATTGTAGTAATCTTCCCATACTGTACAAATGATCAAATTTAATCGCAACTTAAAAGCACTTTGATGTAACGATTTCTTCGCATAGGTAAATCAGAAAATATTTTCGGGTTAAAATTGTCAGGTAAATATTTTATTAGCAAAATATAAATTATTTGCCATAATTTTAATTAAATTTTAATATTGCTATCATATAAATTTCGCTGAAAAACTTCAATATTTTATTGTAACAATAAAGAATTTCGCTTCGAAATTTTCTAATTTTGAAAGTTGGATCAAAATATTATGAAAATCTTCACAAAATTCGAAAAATAGGAACAAAATAAGGATGAAGGCCTGAAATAAGGACAAATCTTAAAATAAGAACAGATGCGCACTCTGGTGTAAACTGGTCAAAAATTGTTTTTACCCAAAATGCTTAAAGCAAAAACTTTTTTAAACATTTTCAACAAACAATTGAAACTTCAAGATTTGGTCGTGAAATACAACCGTTAGGCTGAGGTACATGGTGTCTGTTAATTTATTTTAAATGGTTTTGGCGTTATGATTTTCACAAATGAATTATTAATCTGTTAATGCTAAAAATTGATGTGCGAAGTTTAACGCATAGATTGACCGGATTTGTTCAGTTTCAGCACATTTGTTTTTTGACTTTTTAACACATAGAGACCGGAATTTTGAAAAATCCGAGACCGAGATTGAGATCGAGATTTGGGGATGGGCGGAGACCGAGATTGAGATCGCTGAAACTGACGGACGGAATTATTCTGTCACCATTTATTTGCTTATAAATCACCCGCCAATTGTTCTGTTTTTAGCGCTTGAGTGTTTGACCGGCTTCGCCATAAAAATCAATGTGACCTCAGAAAAGGCATCGAATAAGGGCAACGTCAATCCGTGGAATCTGATGGAATGTCGGGCGGGTATCAAGCATTGCATGAAAATGACCTGCACGCTGGATGATGCCGAGGCTCTGAGAGAACTGTCACCAAAGCGTTTTCCTGATGGCAGTACGTTTTAAATAAGGAGCGCCGACAATTGTATAAAAAATGGACATAAAGGGTGGATTAAATAGAGCCCGGACTTAAGGACCAATCGAAAGTTATGATCGAGAATCTCGATCGGTCCGTGCTCTAGCATTAAAACACTAATGATGGATTCAAAATATGCATTGATTTATTCCATCCAAAACCAATATTTTTAACAGAGAAAACTAAAACAATAACATTATGTTTTGTCAAAATCGCTTATGAATAAGGCATCGGATCTCCGAAAAATGCCAATTCCGTTCTAAGGTTTTAATTCAAATTACCTACTCAGCGGTCGCTACGACGACGGGCAAGGGTTGTCTGGCGACGGCGGGCGGAAAATGTGAGCTACCAGATGAATTCTTTGGAGTGGATCTGAGGAAGGCTAAAAAATACTGCGGCGTGTCGTGCTGTACCGGTAACGCATGCAATGGCACGCTTGGACTGCGTTCCTTTGGCACGGTCGCCGCAATGATTGCATTTGTTGCGGGTAAACAAATTGTATTTAAATTTTTGAATTGGCATTTAAATTGAAAGTTAAAATATACTCTTCGTGAAAATGAATAAATAAATTTGCCAATTTTTAGCGTTTTTTGTCCGTTGGAACTGATTGAGGAGGGAATGAACAAGAATGATTGCATCCCAAACATCTCTCGGGTTGGGTCCGGAAACAGGGTTAATTTTGAACGAATTTCGGTTTTATATGGGAAAAAATTAACTCTGGTGAAAAGCAGACATAACAATTTTAAGGCTTTGTCGGCGCAAATGTGCCGGTGCAAAAGAGGCATCACCGTAAAAAACATCCATTTTTTGGATTTGAAATTTTGGTTATTTTTGGGTCCGAAAAATCCGGGTGGACATTTTTTGGGTTATGCATAATGTTTTTAAAATATTTGAATTGGCAAATTATATTTTGGGAACAAACTTATTGGATAACCAAACGTAACTGTTCAAAATCATTATTTATTCTTGAAAATAATTTTATGATCCATCGCATTTAATTATCTCTTTTTTTTGGATAATTGAC
>MEIZ01000162.1:141352-156207 GCA_001723225.1 Globodera ellingtonae | reverse complement strand
GGTGCTGATAGGCGCCGCCGAAAAATTTTTAAGTTTTGACTTAATTTGTTTAAAAATAAACTAAAAACAAAAACAATCCAAAAAATAAAACCTTTAAAAAACTCCGCCCGCGCCAAGGTGCTATGGAATTATTGATCCAACTAAGGTCAAAAGACTTGGTCGAAGACCCCCACCAAAAAGAAAGAAAATCTAGTCTTTTTAAATTTTATTTTTAGAGATTTTTCTTCGATCTTTACTAGAAAAGGGGGCTTATTTTTTAAGCTTAGGAATGGCTGCTAGGCCTGACAAAATCTTGCTTTACCTCCCGCTCCATCATGCCCAGTTATTTTAAGTTTTTCTTTATCGTTTGCTCAACATTTTCCCTAAAAAATTTTTTATTTATATTTTTTATAAAAATTTCCAAAACATGAAAAATAGTAGATTTTCAATCTGAGAGAAAAATTAATAAAAAATGACGAATTTTGAAGGTTTTTACGCAAAATTTGACTGGATTTGGTCAGTTTTTGCACATTTTTTAGTCAATACTTTGGCACTTTTTGGGGTTTTTGGTCAATATTTGGGGGGTTTTTAGTCCATATTTAAGTCAATATTTCGCGGTTTTTAGTCAATATAAATCTCGTCTCTAATCATATCCGTCCGCATCCGTCCGAACGAAACGCTTTGTACATCGCCAAACTAATCTTCATAATTTTATATCATTCGAAGGCCGTATAAAAGGAAGCTATTTGTAAGCATTCGAAAAACATTGGATAAAATCTTTCAACTGCTAATATATGCACAAATTTCATAATATACAATTTGATGAATTAAATTAACATTTTTTTTATAAAATATGTAAAATTCCGCTTCGCTATTTTGTCCCACCAGTGTATTAATCATCAATTAAACTGTTTCTGATTAGTTTTTGTTGGGTATCAGATGGGAATGGCTGGCTGCTGGTGGGAAGAGCAGCACATATTCATCATCATTTGCTTTTATTTGGTGTCGGAAAAGCAATGGAAATTTTAGTAACAAATTTATTCATAAAATAAAATACAAAAATTTTCATTCTTTTATTTAAAAAAATTAATTTTAGAAATCAAGCGAACGCCTTCAATCCGATCAAAGCCATGTGTGTGCTCTTTATGCTCTTTGCCATTCTGTTGCATGTCACGTCGACAGTGAATGGTAAAAATGCCAACTTTTTGAAAATTATTATTTGGTAATATTCGAATATGATGGCCTAGAGTTCAGACTTGAAGACCGGTCGAGATTTCGTTCGGGAATCTTGATTGGTCCAATCTCTAATTTCAACACGCTCAACATTGGGGGGGGGGGGCCTCAACATAACTCACCAAATATAAACAATGAATTAGGTAGTTTAGAAATCACCCGCCAATTGTTTTGTTTTTAGCGCTTGAGTGTTGGCTCGGCGGGTCCACAAAAGTGAAAGTTCCCGTAGGAACGAAATCGATTGATAGCATCACTGTTCAAATGACAACAGTGGAATGCCCAGCGGACACCAAGCGTTGCTTGACAATGACCTGCAAGCTGGACACAGAGGCTATGAGAGAAATGGCACCTGGAGAGCGTATTCCTGATGGCAGTACGTAATACATAAAGGAGTGCCGACAATTGTTAAGCCTAACGAATCCCAAGCCAGGGTGGCTTAGGCCTAAGCCTAACGAATCCCAAGCCAGGGTGGATTAGGCCTAAGCCTAACGAATCCCAAGCCAGGGTGGCTTAGGCCTAAGCCTAACGAATCCCAAGCCGGGGTGGCTTAGGCCTAAGGGAAATGTACAGGACCGGGACTTTCATTTAAAAAAAAATGGGAAATGCCATTCTGGTTCCGGTCCGCCCCGTACAACCCTAATTAAACATATGCAGATGGCATAACATTGATTTATTCCAAAATCGCCTGGAATGCACCCCTAAAAATTGACTTTTTCGTGATAAAAATGTCAACGATATTCCTCCGATTTGATCATTTAATTCAAATTGCTTAGTACGCTCTACGTCGACGTTAAAAATGTGTATGCCGCCGGAGGAGAAAAGCTGTGAAATTCCAGAAGAAGGAGTGGGAATCGTCAATGGAGTTGATACCAACAAGATTAAAAATTACTGCGGCGTGTCGTGCTGTAGCGGTAACGCATGCAATGGCACGCTCGGACTGCGTTCCTTCGGCACGGTCGCTGCAATTTTGGCATTTGTTGCGGGTAAACAAATTGTGTAAATTTTTGAGTTGGTATTTTAAATAGAAAGTTAAAATATACTCGGATTCGTGAAAATGAATAAATAAATTACTAACTTTTAGCATTTTTCGTCCGTTGGAACTGATTGAGGAGGGAATGAACACGAGAATGATTGAATCCCAAACATCGTCAATTATCAAAAGAAAAGAGATAATTCAAATGCGATGGATCATAAAATTATTTCCGAGAATAAATAATGATTTTGAACAGTTCGGTTTGGTTATCCAATAAGTTTTGTTCCCAAAATATTATTTGCCAATTCAAATATTTTAAAATCATTATGCCAAAGCCAAAAAATGACCACCCGGATTTCTCGGGCCCAAAAATGACCAGAGTTTTTCAAAATGGGATTATTAGGGCGAGGATTTATGTACCATTGGTCAACATTTTAACCGGTCATAATGCCAACTTCAGCAAAAATTTAAGTATTGATTAATAGGGATGGGATTTATATGATAAATATGCCAAAAATGCCGAAATATGCACAAAAATATCGAAATATGCACCGAGAAATGGCACTTTTAGTACCCTACTATGCTTAAAACTTAATTTTTTTTTCTTATTTAACGTATAATTAATTAGGATTAAAGCCTTTTCGCGCCATTTCAGCGCCGCGATTTTTCCCCTTATTTTTATGAAAATGTTTCAATTCTTCAAGCCTTTTTTTCGAAAATGACTAAAAGTTATCGTTGAAAAGATGAATTATTTTTCAAAAACAGCCAAAACCCTATGATTTTGGGTGCATTTTTTAAATTTTTGGTCAAAAATGCCAAAATATGCTCGAAATATGCAAAATATGTTTTTTTAAACTTGACCAAAAAAGCTCAAACCAACGCGAAAAGGCTATTTTTGGGCCGTATTCCTCATAACATATAAGCATACAAAATATGTCTTAATTTTTTTCTTATTTAACGTATAAATAAGCAGGGGTGTGCACGGATACGAATTTTTGTATCCGATCCGTCCGTCCCCAAAATTTCATATCCGTTATCCGTCCGTATCCGTGACGTTTCAAAATTCCATATCCGGATATCCGTCCGCGGTTTAAAAATCACTAGTTTTCTCCAAAGTTCGAAAAAATGATTTTCAAAAGCGATTCCGATCGCATTATTGTCTGATTAAAATTAAACGAAATTGAAAGGGAAAAGTTTGAACTTTTGATTGTTTGTTAATCAATTTTTTGAAAAAAGATTTTCGGTTTTTTTTTAGAATTTTTAACATTTTTGTTTAAAAAAAGTCAAAATTTTTTTGAAAATCTGCTTTACTGCTGGGGGGGGGGTCGGCGGTGCCGATAGGCGCCGCCGAGAAAAAAAATTGAATATTTAAAGACTTGTGGTAAGAAAAATCGTCCAATTTTTAGGTAATTGAGTTCTAAAATGAACATTATTTATGCTTAAAATTTTTTTTTATGNCTGATTTTTTTCAAAAAGTTGTAAGAAAAAGAAGAGATAAAGTATAAAAACAAAAAATAAAGATGATATCACGAGAGGCTATAGAACCATCGACCCAAATCCGGATATCCGGATGTCCGTGCACACGCCTGTAAATAAGTAGATTTAAAGCCTTTTCGCGTATTTTTTTGATATGGAAAATTGAACAAATTTGAAAAAAGTTCCGGAATTTTAACCGTCAGGCCAGCTCATCGCCATTTGGCCATCTCAGCGCCAGACATCCATTTCGGCGCCGACCTTTTTTATATTTTTTTACGCGAAAGTTCAATCAATGATTTTGGGGTGCATTTTTTCAAATTTTTGGTCAAAAATGCCAAAATATGCTCGAAATATGCAAAATATGCCAAAATATGCTTTTTTTCCCCAAAAACCCCAAAATATGTAATTTCAACCTTGTCCAAAAAAGCTCAAACCAACGCGAAAAGGCTATTTTTGGGCCGTATACCTCAGAACATATAAGCACAAAAACATAAAAAACATAAAAATCCCATCCCTATTGATTAATATTGTATCATTAAGTCAATTAGAGATGTGTCCGGTTGGCATTTTTACCGCTTTTTGGTCTGGTTGCCGTGTTGACTGTTTTTTTTTGACCGGTTTCGCCTGTGAACTAAAATATTTACGCAAAAACCCAAATAGGATTTGAGGTACGAATAGCCTCGAAAAAAACCTCGAATTTCTGAACATTACAAACAGATGACACCTACCTAATTTACTTTTAAAAAACAAAGAAACAAAATTCAATTCCTAAATAACAAAAATTTGAAACAACAATAATAACTAGAGAGCGGATTTATATGGACTAAAAAACTTCAGATATGGACCAAAAACCCCCAAAAAGTGCCAAAATATGGACTAAAATGTGCAAAAACTGACCAAATTCAGTCAATTTTGCGTGAAAACCTTTAAAATCTATCATTCTTTATTAATTTGGTTCTTACAAGTGTAAATGTACTATTTTTCACATGTTTTGTAATTTTATAAAAAATAACAAAAATAAAAATTTTTTCGGAAAATATCAATTTCTGGGGGTGGATTTTTGGTCCCAGAAAAAGTCAGTTTTTAGGGGTGCATTTTTGGTTCGAAAATTTTTTTTGATTTTTAGGGGTATATTTTTCGTTTTTAATGCATTTTTCTTAAGAAATTTTCGGAAAAAGTCCGAATTTTCTTGAATTTTTGACCAAAAATGCTTAAAATATGGATTTATTATGGAAAAATGGCAAAATATGGATTTATATGGACTAAAAAGTCGCTCTAATTCTAAAATTTTTCGAAATGAATGCTATTTTTGGGCTTCTCTCATGATTCCCTATTCTACAAAAAAACATGTTAAAACATGAAAATCCGCTCTCTAATAATAACATCTTTGCGTTGAGTCAAAAGGGCCAACAAAGTGCCGTATTTAAAGGTTTGCAATTTCTTTTTTAAATTGTTTTTTCCAACGACGTAAGCTGTCTGTTGAAATCTTTAACATTTCAGCAATAACGGCATCTGGCAGCATTTTGGGGTTTATTCTTTTTTTTATTTTAGCATATTTCTTCAAAATTCCAATTTTTGTTGCATCCGAAAATGTTTTATTGCTGACAGAAAGACCAAATTTGCGCTTCCATCGAATAATTGTTCTTCTAGAAACGCCCAATTTTTTTGCAATTTTATCATCGAGTTCATGCATTGAAATGTTTTTGAGTTTAGCCTTCTTACATTTGCTTTTTATTTCATCAAATTGTTTCAAAATTTCGCATTTTTGCTGATCAGAATAAACTTTGTAGGGGGTTATTTGATCGAGTTCCTTTTGTGAAGAATAATCATCATTCTCATCTTTGACAGCATTTTTAAGTTCCATTTTCCATTGCTTCAGCGTGCTTTCTCCAATATTTAAACTTTCCGCTATTTCGAAATCTTTTATTTTTGGATTATTTCTTTTAATTTCACAATATTGCTTTAGTTTTTCCATTTGTTCTTGTTTTGAATGTATTTTTATGCTTAGTCCAAACTCTTTTTTCCATTTTAAAATTTTTCCCTGACCGACACCGATAGTTTTCGAAATTTTGGCATAAATTTTTTGCCACTCTTTTCTGGAATGTTTTCCTTTTTGCTTATATTTTTCTGTTAATGAAATAAATTGTTCAACAATTTCACGTTTTTGCTGATCAGATTTAATTTTCTCACATTCATTGGACTTATTTTGTTGTTCATCGACACGCTCATCTTGATCTGTCGCTGAATTGTTTTCGTCTTCCGACCAATTTTCATCATAAATTTCATCAAATTTCTGTTTCAATATTTCATCAATATTTTTCTGATCAGAAGTGTTTTTTGGAGCTTGTACGTCTTGGTCTTCTTCTTTAACATGACGACAGTTCAAGTCTTTTGAATCATTACTTTCATCATCCCAGCCTTTTCCAAATATTTCATCAAATGATTTGTAAAGTTTTGGTCCTCCTTCTCCGCTTTGGCCCACAGAATTAGCATTTTTGATCAAATTTGTTGTAAAGAATGGAATAATAATTAATAGCCAAACTTTCATTGCCTTCAATTACTTAAAAATTCTTTTAATTTTATTGAAAATGTTAGTAATTTTACTTATAAACTGAGTTTTGTCAATAAAAAGCCAATGTTTATTATAATCCAATGCTTTATATTTTCGTGAAAAGATCAAATCATTCAAAGCCAAATTCTTTCAATAAAAATAATCAATAATTATGTACAGACAAGAAATATTATTTTAGAAATATATAATATATATTCATCCATATTGATTTATTTAATTTTTTTAAATTTTGAGTTTGTCTTTTTTTTATTGCTTTCACGGCGCAAATGTCGGGCCAACCGAAGACATTATTAAGCACGAATTCCTTAATGATTTTTAAAATTCAACTCCGTTTTCTTATCATTAGAGCGGATATTATATTGACTAACCCTAAATATTGAGTTTTAATATGGACAAATTCCCAAATATGGATCAATACCCAAAAAAATGGATTAAACGGGCGAAAACTGACCAAATTCAGTCAATTTATGCGTATAAACTTTTAGGTTTGGAAATTAAACAGGTTTTTGACCCGGTTGAATTTTGAAAATATCTTTAATTTAAAAAATTAAAGAGTTAAAGAGTTAACAAGTAGCATTATTTACAAATTTTTGAATAGATTGTTCAGTCTTTTTTTTGGGAGAATTGCTTCCCATATTATCCAAGTTTAATTAAACACGTCCATTTACAAATTAAACGAGAATTTAATGACAAAAAAATTATTTAGTTTTTATTTGGGTTAATTGCGTTCGCTCGTAATTTATTACTTGATACGCTTATTGCATTCGGTGGCCGGAAAATACGACACCGGAATAAGCAGACACTTTTCGGGACATTTTGACACGATTTTCTATTAGGGGATATTTTGAATGATTTCCGTTAAAAACATTGTGAACAAGGACGACTTTTTATACGCGTACGGATAGTGGGTATTTATTAATGTAAAATTTAAGGAAATAAACACTTTTTTTGTTTCAATCCAAATTAAGTGGCTTCCCATGCCCACCCCAAAGAACACTCCGTCCCCGGAGGGTTCAGAGTAGGGTTGCTCCCCGACCCCGAACCCCGGCCCCCGAACCCCGAGCCCAAAAAAGGGGTCGTCCCCGACCCCGACATGGCCAACCCCGGCCTCCCCGACCCCGACATTGCCAACCCCGGTCAACCCTTTCCACCCCCGAGGGGTCGGGGAGCAACCCTAGTTCAGAGCTATCAAAAACTTTTCTAAAATTTTCAGGATGTTCTAAAACCAATCGGTGCCCAGACGGCAGTAAATGTTTGGCCTATAAGAAAGACAGCGACAAAGCATTCTGCTGGAGGGCACCCGGACTGCTCGAGAAAACTTTGATTGCTTTAGCTGCCGTCGCCGGCCTTTTCATATTTCAGTGATCAGCAGATCGATCAAAAGTGTTCATCTGAGACAAAAATGTGTAATGAATGCATTGAATGTAAAATTTGGGAAATTATAAGGATAAAAACGCCTTTTTTGTAGATTAAAATTGCAAAGGAAAGCGTAAATCTTCTCAATTTTAATGCGCATGAAAACAAAAGCAATAATATAAAGGGCACCATTTAAAAAAATAAAAATTTTCCCGCTCAAACAAAAACATCAATTTTTTCCCATTTCGCTCAAAATGATCTTTTTCAACAAATTTGTCTTCCCAAGCAGCAGTTTGTGCATTTAATGGCAATCAAAGGCTAGCTACCTAAGTCACATCACTAGACCTCACTAACCCAAAAACATATATTCAGGGCTCCCAAATCTGAGGTTTTAGCCTAATTTTGATGTTTTTTTGGAATGCAATGAGGATTCGATGCTTTTTTTTAGTGTTTTTGGATGCTCCTGATGATTTTTTGCTGCTTTTTGGGTGTTTTGAGGATTTTAGTGTGTTTTTTAAGAATTTCACTGGTAGAATGCAAATCTTCTATTAAATTTTGAATATTTGGCGTAATGTTTTTCCATTTTTTTCTATTTTTATTCTTAATGAATAGGGCTGCGATTTATATGGAAATCCATATTTTTTTTGCGCACTCGGAACAGCGTATAAATGCCAGAAATAGTGTTTTTAGCTTTGGTTGGAGCTTCTAGAGCCCATTTTATAATCCATATTTTCCATATTTTTCCATATTTCGCGATTTTTATCCATATTCCATATTTTTTCCATATTTCGCCCTTTTTTCAAAAATTCCTCAACAAAAATGCAATAAAAACGAAAAATATACCCCTAAAGATCGACTTTTTAAAAATTTTCAAAAAATACACCCCTAAGGATCGACTTTTTCAAAATTTCAAAAAATGCACCCCTAAAAATTGACTTTTTCGTGACTAAAAATTCTCCACCATAAAATTGAAAATTTTTAAAATTCTGCTTATCTTCAAAAAATTTTTCTGAAATGCCATTAATTTACATATAAAAATTTTAATTTCTCTTATTAGTTCAATTAGGAAATCTTGCCCATTTTTTGCTATATTTGAAAAAATTTTCTCCATATTTCGTCCATATTTTGAAATTTTTGTCCATATTTGGTCCATATTTTGCAATTTTTGACCCATATTTTATGGCCATATTTCGAGATTTTTTATCCATATAAATCGCAGCCCTATTAATGAAAAAGCGTGTTCCGGTTTGAAATAATTGGGAATTTTCTTAATAAAAAACCTCATTATTTTTTTAAAGCAAAAAAGCATCACATCTTCTGCAAATTTAGTTGCAATCTCTTAACATCAAATCAGATTTTTTGATGGCACAACTTTTGCCAAGTGATCAAAAACGGCGTCTGGTGCCATGCGATGGCAACGACCCTTGGCCGCCAGGGCATTTCGCTTGGGTTAGGCCATCGATGAGCTTGGAGTGATTTGAGAATTCCCCCCCCCCATCATTATAATAAGTGCGTATAATTGCTTTAAAGCTTGTTGTGATTTCAAATGTTAATATGGATGCTTTGGATTTTATAAAAAATCTAATCAATGATTTTATAAAGTGACCACCCCATAAATTTGGGCCAAAATGGTCCTCCCCAGGGATGGGAGCGGACGACATCAAAGAATTTCGGAAATCGGAATTCCGAGGCCTTAAAATTTTTCGGAAATCGGAATTCCGAGGCCTTAAAATTTTTCGGAAATCGGAATTCCGAGGCCTTAAAATTTTCCGGAAATCGGAATTCCGAGGCCTTAAAATTTTTCGGAAATCGGAATTCCGAAGCCTTAAAATTTTTCGGAAATCGGAATTCCGACCCCAAAAAAGTCGGAAATCGGAAAAATTTTCTATAACAAAATTGGCCTATTTTTACAAATTTTTCTCGGCGGCGCCTATCGGCACCGCCGATAGCCCCCTCCCCCCGCTCAACAAATAATTTTAGAAAATCAAAGGCAAAAAAAAAATACTTCCAAATTGTCACCAAAAAGATTTTCAATTGGGACAAATTTAAAAAAAGTTTTCAAAAGCCAATAAAATTTTTTTGGATTTTTGATGACAATTTGTTAAGAGATTTGCAACCAAAATTTAAAAAAATGCAAATTTTTTAAATTTTTTTTTGAAGATCTTAACGAGATTTGTTAAGAAAAGTGAGCCGAAAATTTCCGACTTTTTGCTCAAAATTTCGGAAATCGGAACTCGGAATTCCGAGACATCAAAAAATTTCGGAAATCGGAATTCCGGGGTCTCAAAATTTTTCGGAAATCGGAAATCGGAATTCCGACCATCCCTGGCCTGGTACTCCCAAATGTTTTAAAATTCACGCTACTATTTTAAATATTTTGGTAATAGAGTTTAAGCCACTTGGATATAATTATTGCAACAATATATTTTAAGCAAATTTCCCCCCCGCCCCGCCCCCTAAAATAATTGTTTACAATTTTATTTTTTGTTTTTGGCCCACGATCAGAGTCCTCACTATCAGTGGGGGCTGATCATGATCATCACAAATTGCCCAAATTCATTGAAAAACATTTTAGAGTTCCACGAATGATGAAAATTTAATTATATTATTGTTTTGGAGGGGGGACGGGGGGGGGGTACAACCAAAAAAGTGAAAATTGGGCACAAGAACAAAGTTTACATTCAGGTTTTGAGCGATTGTGATTGAATGACCCTGGCGCGCTTTGGATAGGCAAACAACAAATTTGCCGAATTCGGAGTGCTACGTAAATAGAAAATGTTTATAATAAAAGGGGTGGTGGTCCAATCCAAATCACTACTGATCAGCAGGGCTGGGATTTTTAGAATCGAAAAACTGGGCACATTAAACATGCTAAATTTTGTTGTAAGATTTTGCTTTTTTAAACTCTTAAGAAATTCGGCCAAAAATGCTTCTAAGGCCATACTATCCTTGTGCAAATCTTCCGCCTATTAGTGTTGCCTTTTTTTGGCCGCCTGTTCAAGCTTGCCAAATTGGAACAGTCGCTATTATATAAAATTACCAAATTAACCAAATCAAATTTGCACGATGATAGTATGGCCATAGCAGTATTTTTGGCCAAATTTCCTAAGAGTTTTAAAAAAGCAAAATCTCACGACAAAAAATTAGCATGTTTAATGTGCTCAAGTTTTTAGATAAAAATCCTAGCCCTGCTGATCAGCAACGTGTAAATCGTCCAAAAACAATTTAATCTCCGATTTTAACGCACTATAATTTGTTTTCAAATATTTGCCACCAAAAATATGCAACTTCTGTTTCTGCTAACGCTTTTTGTTGCTGTACTTTTGGGCCACGTGGCAGCTGAGGTCATGGGACAAGAAAAGTAAGACAAAAATATATTTACCGTATTTCCTGTAATAGAGCCCCATGGGGCTCTATTGTTCAACCCCCCCCCCCCAAAAAACCAAATTTCCCATGCCCCGCAATGTATGTATAATCAAAAAATATATGTACCGCAATTTATATACAAAAAATGATCGAACACATTTTTGTATTTGATCCATGCTCTGATGCCGATTGCGGGCAAGAGGAAGGAGTATTTTATGTGTTTACACATCCACAATTAATTATAAAATAAAGAATAATTAAAAACAAAAATATAATATTCTGTAATTCAGTCAACTTGTACGCGAAAAGCGTTACGGCTACGGCGGTGGCTACGGCGGTGGCTACGGTGGCGGCTACGGTGGTGGCTACGGCGGCGGCTACGGAGGCGGCTACGGCGGTGGCTACGGAGGCGGCTACGGTGGCTACGGAGGCGGATGGGGACGAGGATGATCAAAAACTGATCGGACGCTGAAAAATGGAAGCATGACATAATCAAAAAATGCAAACAAATGTGTTAATCAACGATTTTTCTAAAAATCATTTGATTGGGCTTGGTTGGTATTAGCGTTGAAACCCCGATCCCCGAACCCTATTTCCAACCCCGCAAATTTAGGCCATTTTTCGGGGGTTTCCCCGACCCCGACACTTCCAACCACGCAAACACCGACCCCCGAACCCTATGCCCGACTCGGGGTTCGGGTTAACATACATCCCTAAATTCTTCCCTTACGTTCATTTCTTATTTTCGCACTCTTTCAACTTAGTTACAATTGTTAACAAAAATTTTAATAAAAAATAGAGATCGGACTTGAGGACCGATCGAGATTACGATCGAGAATCTCGTAAAATCTCGAAAAAAATTTAAACAATCGAGATTCGTTCGAGATCACTAAAAATCTTTAAAAAATGTCGAAAAATCTCGGTAAAAATTGTATAGATTTCGATCGAGAAATCGGTCCGATCTCTAATAAAAACGTAAAACATTTTTAATTCAATATTTCATTTTGAACCCACACATTCATCAATACGAGCTAAAGCGTTTATCCACTCACTAATGTGCCGAAAATTGCCGAAATCCCAAAAATTTTTTCGTCTTACTGAAAACATCAAATTTTAAACCAAATGTAAAATTCACGTTCTGGACTCGAAATAAGACGAAACAGAAATCGGATTTTACGACCCACAAAAATCCCAGAACCCCCTTTTTTGCCTTTTCCTAAAATTTGAGTAATTTTAAAAGATAATAACAAAATTCGGTCAAACCCCCAATGGAAATGGCGTCCATGGCGTTGCCGTTGAACTGAAGCACAACAACGTCTACGTACAAAAACACCACAGTTGTGTGGGGGTGCCAACACCAGCTTGGCCATGTCTGAGATCGCCGACGGGGACGCGTTTCTGAAGGCACTGGCAAGTGCCTTGGGCGACTCTTCGGCTTGGCCAAAACAAAATTTGTTTTAAATTTGTGGAGGTTCACAAATACTAAGAAAAAAATCAAAATATCCGGGAATGTTTTTAACAACGCACTTGGTCGTTGCCGCCCGACCCGAAAATTTGGGCGACGCGTTGGCAGCGAGGTCGACAATAAAGCGGAGACGCCGCGTGTCCACAAGTTCGGCCCGTTCGACCACATTCATTTCGGAAAATTTCAGAATTAGAGCGACTTTTTAGTCAAAACAAATCAATATTTCGTCATTTTTTCATAATAAATCAATATTTTAGGCATATTTACGAACCTTTGAAGAAATTCATATTTTAGGCACTTTTCCCCAAAATTTCTCAAGAAAAATGCTATAAAAACGAAATATGCACTCATAAAAACCAAAATTTTTTTTCAAACCAAAAATGCACCTCGTAAAAAATGACTTTTACTTTGACCTAAAATCCACCCCCAAAGATCGACATTTATTTTGGCACTTTTTGAGGTTTTTGCTCCATTTTTGAGGTTTTGGTCAATATTTTAAGTCAATATAAATCTCGTCCCTAGTGATATGGTACAAGCCAAAAAAATTATTTTTTTGAAAATTTTTTTAATCGTAAAATGAAAAAAAAGCATGATTCTTCAATTATTTTTATTTTTGTTGGCCTTCAAATGTTCTCATTTTTGTTAGCCTTAAAATCTACGTCCAATCATTTGTTCGCTCATTTCCATAAATTGTTGGCCGCCTCGTCGGTGACCGTCGCATTGTACGGCACCATTCGATCTTCATAATACAAAGCGCCACTTTGGAGCTGCGCGGCGTCACACTGCGCGCATCCCGTCTATGGCGGGGGCAAAAGATCATCCATAAAGAAGAAGACGGATGGGACGCCCCGGTAGCTCAGTTGGAAGAGCTGCCCACGGATTGGGTGGAAGTCGTGGGTTCGAGTCCCAATTTTCAAAAAATTGTATTTTTTTGAAAATTGCATACAAAAAAAAAGCAATGAAAACGAAAAAAAACCCCACAAATTAAAAAAAATCGAACGGACCTCCTAATTCTTGGAAACCATCCAAATCAAAGGGTAGGCGAGCAGTCGGCGTGCAAAATGGGTGTGCTGTCCAAGTTCGGTGCCGCGCATAAAGCCGGGCCCGCAGCTTTTCCTCTTTTGAAGCTTCCCGTGGCCGTGTGCCACCTATTTTTCTTGAAGCTTAAATAGTTTCAAACGGACTTTCCGTAAAAGTCCTGGGCGGACTTCAAGCAGTTCAGCACAAAACCATGGACTTTGTTCATCGCCCGAGGGGACGTAAAGAATTTTGCTAAGGAGTAATCAAAGAAGTTACCCAAAACTTTTGGAGCAGTTCGATCAAACACACTCGGGCCATTGAACTCCCCCTCCCCACAGGGGACCGGGCGTGAAAAGGTCCCAAGATGCTCAAGCCGGGCCACTCTCGCTCGAGCAATAGCGCCTCAAACCTAAGACCATGAAATCTCTGAAATATATACCAATTTTTTTGACTGTTTTGAAAGATTCACAAAAACGATGGGATTTGCTCGGAGTGGTTTTTGGTTGGCTAATTATACACTGTGGACATAAGAAGCTACACAAACAACTTTCTTGGTCAGGTCTGTAAAAGCTTAATCAACTTTCAAGAAAAATTAAAAATTTAAATTTTGAAAATTTAAATTTATTTGTTTAATTACCTTCACCAATAATTTAAAGTTTTATATTCTATTTATTTTTTTAATTACCTACTCCAATTCAGCTTAAAAAGCTGAGCTAACCGAAAAAAAGTTTGTTCGATACTGACTTGAATTGATCAAGTTACAGTATGATAAATTTTAAAGATAATTTGAAGTTTTATATTCTATTTAATACTTATATTTTATAAATAGAATCAGCTAAGTGCTATATAATCAACAAAAAAAGTTTAAGTAATCAAGCTACAGCACGATCATTTTTTTAGCAAAAATTAAATTTTTTAGTAATATTATATTTCTTCATAATTAAAATGAACGAAGTAACTGAGTTAAAAAAAATTGTTTAGTTCTGATCAGAATTGATTAAGCTACAGTCTGATTAATTTCACACAAAAGACTGATTACGAATTCGGCACTAGAAATAAATCATGAATCTAAATTGGGTTTGAATCGGTTTCAATTTTTGAAAACGAAAGAAACCTTTTTGGAATTCAATAAAATTCGAATTTTTGTATTTTTTGAAGCCAAGATCTTTACAAAAAAATGATATGAATTCTTGATTGGCATTTTATCATTAAAAAATAGTTTTTGCTTACGAACACTTTAAAACTTGCAATCGGATTGTCCAATTTATGTAGGAAAATGAATTAAAGTTTGAAAAGGAAACAAAAAAAAAAGATTTTTAAAAAATCAAAATTGTTTCTTTAAAGATTTCCAATCAAGGAACAAAATTTGTTAATGCCCATTTTCTGAATAGTCCCCACTTTTTAAAACTATTTTT